>JAEIIG010006334.1:0-68945 GCA_018904695.1 Drosophila parvula | reverse complement strand
AAACTAAACTAAACTAAACTAAACTAAACTAAACTACACTAAACTAAACTAAACTAAACTGAATAGAATAAGTTCATTAATATAGTAAAAAGATTAAAATAAATATAAATGAATTAGAGAGGCAGTCAAAAAATGAATATAAGAACAGAAAATGAACAGAAATCAATTATTAAAACAATGGAAGGCGTGAGAAATAATAAAATGAATAGAATATAACAACTTGAATGAAATGTTTTGAAATGAATGAATGGGAATAATCATAAATAAATTATATCTAAATGCACTGAATGAATAATAGCTCAAATAATTTATAATTTATATATATTTTAAAATCTCCTTTCCTTTTCCCCTTAAAAGTGGCAAACTTCTGAACTACTTCTCGCACGACGGTCCCGTTTACGGCCTGAGCTTGGACAGGACGAGTGGCCATCTGTTCAGCGTGGCCACAGAGCACGGCGAGATCCTAGTCTACGATTTAAGGGTAGGAAAATCCGAGCCATTGGCCATTGCCAAATTCAGGACACCCTTCAATGCCGTGGAGTTTCATCCATTAAATGGCAACTTTCTGGCCACAGCCAATGCCAAGCGAGGTGCCATGCTCTGGGACCTGAGGCATCACCAGCAGTGAGTTTCCATTGGGGTTTTCTCTAACCATTTCAATCTGCTAAGTTAATATAATATGTTCTCCATAACCAACCAGGCCACTTTGCCAGTACAACTACATCCCGGAGTCGCCCAGCTGTATGAGCGTTCGCTTCAATTGCAATGGCACCTTGCTACTGACCCTGCACCGACGTCTACCACCGATCCTATTTAACCCAGGATCACCGGAGCCAGTGGCCACCTTCTATCACGAGGAGTACTTCAACTCGTGCACCATGAAGAGCTGCACTTTTGCAGGGCCACAGGATGAGCTGGTGGTCTCCGGTTCGGATAACTTTAACATGTTCATTTGGCGAATGGATGGAGTGGACTGTGAGTTACGCTAACTTTTAGGATAATTGAATGTATAATTAAAATTATTTTCTTTGTCTCAGTGGAGGAGAAGAACCAGTGGGTGGACACTCAACCAATTATTCTCACCGGCCACCGCTCCATAGTCAACCAGGTGCGCTACAATCGCCAGCGCTGCCTCCTCGCCTCCTCGGGCGTGGAAAAGATCATCAAGGTAAGTCGGGGCCACGCACCAACATTCCCCAAATTAATCTCTATTACTCCCTCTTAAGCTGTGGAGCCCCTTTGCCCAGCAGGGCTGGGAGGGATCCCTCGATGTGGGCGATGACCTGCCCTATTGCACTCGCGCCCTGCACCGCAATTCCTCGGATCATGTGTCCCAGGACTTTAGTGCCCGCAACACCGACGAGGATCAGGTGATGCTGGCCTTCTTCGATACCCTGGTGCAGCGTGAGCTGGAGTCTTGGAGCACTGTGGACAATCAGAGCAGCTCCAGCAGCAGTTCAGAGACCTCCACGGAGCGCAGTGAGCCCACCTCGGCTACGGAGGAGCCCAGCGAGGAGGAACGCGAGGAGCAGGATCATCACAATCATGATCAGCCAATGGTCAATGATCAGGAGCAGGAGCAGTACAACGAGCTGTACCAGGAGCAAGACAACGGAGACACACCCAATGTCAGCGAACTTAGCTGGCAGACCCATCCGAATCGCATCTTCTATTTGATCGCCAAGAAGCGACGGGCTTTGCTTCAACTGGCGGTTAGGGGCACCACCGGGCAGCCGCGAAATGTGGACCAGCTGCTCCAGCGGCTGCTCGGCGAGCAAAAGCAGGCGGCCACACAGGCGCGCATCAGTGACTGGCTGGAGGAGACGCATCGCCAGTTTGGCGATGATGAACTGCCCACCACCTCGGCGGAGGCGGCGGCCCGGGAGCAGCGTCGACGTTCAGCGTACGATCCCCGCAGGTCGCAGGAACTGAATGCAGGTAGGGAGATCTCTATTATTTTTTAAGGAATATATTTTATAAATATTAAGAAAAGTGGAAAAAATCTAATCATAAAAAACTAAGTTATGACCTAAGTTATGATTTTTGTTCCGTGGCAACTTGCTGCGCTTGCGTCTCAGGAAGATCTCCGCCAGACACACCACAGCCGACACTAGGCATCCTATTGTCAAGGCATAGAAGGCCAGTTGGACATCGGAAAGGGTGAGCACCTTCCACCGCCCCACGTCTAGCTCAGCCAGATACTCCGGGAAACGCTGAATACTCCACTTGGCCCGCTCCTTGGTCTCGTCCGTCCAAAGACCCACGATTCCTGCGGCCACCAGGCTCAAGACAATCCGGTTCACCTCCTCCAAATAGGGCGACGGCCGAGGCAGGACATAGGCAATGTGATAGTTCTTGGGACACTCGGGTATCTTGTGCACCTTCTTGGTCATCACATATCGGATATCACTGAGCTCCAAGCTAGCGGAACGGGTTACACCGGCAAAACGCCCCCTCTTGGACACCATTTCGATGAGTCGCTCTTCGCCCTCGGCGACCAGCATCATCTTGGCGTCCAGTCGACGATACACCGGGGAATCACTGCCATAAAAGAGGTCATCCTTGAAGGCGGGATGTTTAATGTAAATGGGCAGCCCAGATTCATCCAAATCCTGCATGGTATTCGGATCTCGGTAGTAGAGAGGACGGATGTAAACGGTGGCCAAACTGGATTCCAGCAGGGCTCCAAAAATGACGCTCACCAGGCACAAAGAAGCCACAAAGATGCGCTCCGAGTGGAAGGGCGGAAAGCGGTTAATATTCACCCGGACCCAGACCACCCAAGTGTCGATGAAGATGCGAATGGCAGCTGTCGTTATATAATTATTTTTCCTGGGTCCATCATCCTGTATCCTTTCGATGTTTAAACAAAGATTCAGTACCCGCAAACAGAGCCAGACCAGAGCTCCCAGGAGACCGACCAGTATGAAGCACAGCCACACATCCGTGTGGACAGCGAAGAGTGGAAGGATGGACTGGGGAATCCTCTGGGCCTTTTGCACATAGAGACACAGGTCGTCCATGTAGACGGCGGCACTGAATTGAATCTGTGTGGTGAGGTAGTCCTTGACAAAGAAGCCTGCAAAGATTATGTCCACCTCGCCGCGATGGGCACGACCCACACCGCCACTATATGAACCATCCGAACGGCGGCCACTGGAAAGGAAAGATCATAGATAAAAATCCGTGGAAATTCATGCTTTCTTCCCTCTCCCAGGACTCACCCAAAGAACTCATCATCTGGCCATAAGTAATCGGGCGTAAAGTTCAATTGCCTGGCCACGATTTTGGCCAAGTTGGAATCTGCTCCTTTGACGCTTAACACCTTCTTGTTCTCGCCATCTCCCAACACAGACGAGTACACCGAATCGAAGATGTATATTCGCAAAGGATAACCATTGAGATCCTGATATATTCGGCTATAAGTTTTGGAATCCTTTACCAACACAACGCTCTGCTGGAAGGGATTGTAGAGGAGGATGCGACCTCTACTCAGCTGGATATAGTAAAGACGGCTATGGCCATGTTGCAGCCAGATCTGAGCCATAAAGTCCTTCAAAACTTGCTCATCGTCAGGGAAGTGACTCTCCAGGGCCAGGAAGTAGAAGCCATCGGTATTAATTAAGTTATTCCGAACTTGTAGCAATTGCCCTACATCAGCGAAGATGTAGAAATGATGTCGCAGAGCTGTGAACTGCTCCTCCACCTCCTCCTCCTCCTCACGATGCACACTTATTTGCAGTGAGTTCCAAACCTGCCTCATCACAAACTCCACAATGCCGAGTCCTGCATCTCGGTAATCCCTCAAATGCAGCTGTAGGCCTCCCTCCAGTTGGCCCAAAATGGAGGCAAACACCAGTCTGTAATCCTCCGTGTTATTGGCTTGACTCAGGCTTCCACCCACAAGGGCCAGCAGCATAATTAGCTGCAGAGTCGCCGACATATCAATGGTTACTGAACCCGCGACTGAGATTGTGGAGCTAACAATAGGACGGACAGGACACAGGCACAGGATACGAGAGTGTGCCGGAACGGGGCGGTGTTGACATCCTGTTGACCCAGTGTTTGCTTAGTGTCAAAACCGCTGACACCTTAGGACGTTTGGCTACCCACAATTATTGGCAAGTGTCTGGGGTTTGTTGACTCTACCCAGGCGATGGCTTGACTTCACCCAACCATGACTTTGTCATTTATGCTGGGATTTAGTTGAATTTTCGGCACTTAAATTGTAAGGAATACGTGGTGTCTGGGTTTCCCTTATATTTTCTAGTGCTTTACTTTCCTTTCAATTATTTTCAGGGGCTTTAACTTAATTTATAAGTTATACAATACAAAACTTACCCTTGGTGCTTACTTCTTTTATTCCAGTTGATCCTCTGCAGGCCACCATCGGCCCAAGTGATCGCAAGCGTAAGAACTCCAGTCAACGGGTTTCAGCCATTAAGAACAGGCGAACTAATCGCAGGCCGCGTCCCGCGTCCGAGCCGGACAACGATAGTGTCGTCTCCAATGACACCACCGAAGGGCTAGAGGAAAATGAGGAGCACAACAACACTGACGGAGGCGAGGAGGAGCCCACCGTTGGAGAGAATAACAATAGCGCCCATGGCGACGAAGAGGACACCTACTCAACCAGCAGCAGCAGCAGCACCAGCAACACCACCACCAACACTTCGATGACCTCCATGGAGGCACAATTGTCTCAGGCCCCCAGCACATCCAGTTCGTTTCCCTTCTTGGCGGAACCGGAGGCCAACAACAATAGCCAGCTGGCTTCCAACCATAATCACCATCACAAGACCGTCGTCAATGGCCTAATTCCGCCGGACATGTGCAACACGGAATCGACCGCATCTACAACATCTTCGTCCATGTAGGCTGGACTCCGTTTACATAAACATATATATATCTAAGCTAAGATATAACCCATCTACATAAGATATAGAAAACCCCAACTGTCCATCGTTCTTTTGGATCTCCTTTGAAACAACACACATAAGAAATATAATAGCATATCTTTCATAGAAAGTATTACTTACTGAACGTTGTCATCACACAAACTCCTTTTAAATACTCGGTTTTTGCAAATAAATCATGTGATTTAAAGGTTTTAGAAACTCGAAAAACAATCATAACCAATTGTTCATAAAAAAAATCAAAAAATCATTGCCATTTTCACGTATTTCACGTATTTTCTGTTGCTTTAGTGTACGGATGGATATCGAAAGGAAAAGTTCGATACGAAATATTGACACAAATATCGAGAATATCGTAAACTTTGATATATCGAACATTAAAATATCGAAAGCTATCGTATTAAAGGTTAAAATAGCGATATTTTCGATAAATATCAGATAAAATATAATACAAATATTTGTCTCTTCGATATTTGGTCTGATACTTCAAACAGAATATCGATTTATCGCACTGTTAAAATATCGACGTTTGCGTCAAATATCGATTACCATTTTCCGTCTCTATTTCCAAATATATTTGTTGCGATATATCAAACAAAATATCGATTTATCGCACTGTTAAAATATCGAAATAGTATCGATAGATCTATATTTTTCGCCATCCCTACTTCAGCGCTTTCTCGACCAACAACTAACCAGTTTTACTTTGTAGCCTAAGCTTCGATAAGAGTTCTCTTTTACTATAGTTAACCCTTCCTTCTCTAGGTTAGGCCTTAATACATTAACAATTAAACTAAAAATTAATTTAAGTCGTTGCTTTTTTTTTCACTCACTTCATTTATTGATTGTGGAACTTGTGTGTTATACTTGTGTCTACAATAATTTATGAATACATAAATGCAAATGTCTCAAAAAACCAACAGAAACGAATTTTTGCCTTTTTGTGTGCGTGCTTGCCTGCGAAGCTTAAACATAGATTAAGAACTACACTTAAGTCTGCGATAATTGGATGCTTCTTTGTGCTTAAATCTACGGAACGAACTGAACTACGGCTAAGAGTGTTTGTAGGCTAACTAATTTACACACGATCTGGGGCTGGGGCTGGCAGAGATCAGCGTTATGGTGACGGCTCAGCAGGCGGCGGCCTCCGCCTCGTTCATGTCACTGGGCTTGAACGGCAGCTGCATATCCTTGCAGCAGCTCATCACGAATCGCTCCAATTGACAGCCAGCACTGAAAGGGATTAATATGTTAAGTAAGAGAAATCTCTGGGAGGAAAGACTCAGGCCACTCACTCGTATATCTCGTTGCCTTCCACGTTGTACATGTCGCAATTCTTAAACACTAACTGGATGTCGCTGAGGACCTCCTCATTCAGCTGATAGGCGCCCATGTTCAGCTTGTACTTGATCTTGGCCAGATCCATGGGCGTCTTGATAATCTGATGGTAGTCGGGCACCTCTGATGTCAGCACTGGTCGCAGAAATGGCCAAGCCGCCTTGTGCTTCATAATCTGCTCCAGCAGATCGTACAGGGCGGCGCTGTTCAACGGCAGGCTGTGGTTCTCGTTCGTCCGTCGCCCGCTTCGCCGGTGATTGTTATTGTTATTGGTGCTGCTGTTATTGTTGTTATTATTTCCATTGCTCTGGCGGGCGGACTTGTCGATGGAGAGACGCATCGAGTTGCGGGAGGAGCGAGAGCGTTTGGCTTGTGGCTCATCCTGATCGCCGCCATCGTCATTGTCGCCATTCACTGCAGGAGAATAAAAGGCGGGGAATGTTATGTATCATTACTTCGAAAAAGAAAGAAAAGTAAAGAAAAATTCCCTAATCAATAATTTAAGAGGCTCCAAAATGAACTAGTTACTTTTTAAATTGTTTTCCTAAGCAGGGCTGCCCTGACTGTGACCAGAAGAGCCCACAACCTTTTTTGCTTGCATGCGTACTAAGTTGGTTTTTAGTTTAGGAAGGTTATCCACATTTGTCGCAAAGTCCGATATATAATTCGATGTTTTTACTTTGCGATATATGTGAAATAAATCAACATTCTGTCTTATATCGATAAAAATCGAGAAAAAAAAATTAAATACAATTTTACGAATATTTTTGAGATAAAAATCGAAACGCCAAATGATATTCTTCGATTTCGAAATTATAAATAAATATATTATAATAAATATATATATTATTATCGATATTGTTCGATAATATTGATATTTTAACGTAAAAAAGATATACTTTGCAATATTTCAAATCACGATGTATACAAATTTACGATATTTTCGATAATATCAATTTTTTTTAACGCAAAAAGCTATATTTTTCGTTATTTTAACCTTTGATTTATTATAAAGTCCACCTTAATTTCGTTTATATTTTTTTTTAGAAAATAAAGATATTTGAACGTAAAATGCTATTATTTTCGATATTAAGAATTTCGATTATTAAAATTTATGATAATTTCAATTATATTTTTTGCTTATATTATAACTACATATATTCTCTATTATTTTAACCTTCGATTTATCAAACTATATGAAATTTTCGATATAATAGAGTGTGGTATATTTTTTCGATAGATCAAATCGGACTTTTTCTTTCTCGTTATACATCCCTCTTCTATATCTCTCTTCGCGCTATTCCCAATCACTTCTCGAAGCCCTAAATTCTCTCTGAATAATTAAGTTTAGAGAGATTTCTCTAACGCCTAAGCTTAAGGCTCACAGAGCAAGCTAAAATAATTAATTAAAATTTCCATGTAAACTCACTGTGACTATGACGGCGCCTTGGACGTTGCGTGTCCGTGGTCTTGCACTTTTTGCACACAAACTCTGAGCGCGGCGGCCGCTTGAGATCGACGCACTCCAGGTGATAATACAAGCTGCAGCGAACGCAGCGAATTTCGCTGCCATCGTAGAAGCACGTTTGGCAGACCTTCTCCTCTTCGCTGTTTGAGAAGGGATTACAAATTAATATATGTATATGAGAGATGCTTATAGTTTCGCCTTTAACTTACGCCTCTTCCTCCTCGTCGTTGCCCTCCAAAGAGCCCTCGTCGCCAGCTTCACTGCCCACAAGTTCCCCGTTCATTTCCTCATCGATTTCTTTGGATGTGAGCCGCTTGCCACGCAAACTTTTCCGCGAACCCCTCGCTGGTCGGCCATTGAGCTTGACTGAGGGGCGGGATGAGGCCTCGCTCTTGGTGTCATCAGCTGCCTCCTCTTCCTCTTCCTGGTCTTCTTGTTCCTCCTCTTCCTCATCATCGTCGTTGTCATCATCCTCTTCCTCCTCTTCTTCATCTTCCTCGGGCTCATCATCCTCCTCGTCCTCGACAATGAACTTGCGCTTCTTTTTGGCCGCCGCCTGCTTCTTGTCCTTCTCGTTTTGGGCATTCTTCAGGCCCAGATCCTTGACGCATTCGTTGCAATACCAATTGCCCTGCGGCACGCTCCTCAGCTTCGGTTTCATGCAGAACATGTGGGTGCCGCCGTTACATTCGTCGCAGAGCAGCATCTTGTCCGGGTCGCTGCCGCGCCGGCAAACCTTGCACAGCGACTTGTTGGTGGAGCGTCGCCACTGAATGCAATCGTGCAGGACGTTCAGGTGGAGGAACACCTGGGCAAAGCTGGTGCTGGCCATCAGCGACACCTCCCACTGATGCAGACGCGACTCGCAGGCGAGCTTGTGGGCCTCCTGCTTCGGGTCCCATTTCTTCATGCCGTAGGGTTCCTTGAGGAAACGCTTGCCAATGGCCTGCTCCACCTGCAGCAGGGCCGAGGCCATGTTGTGCACCTCGCCGGGTATGTCAGTCGCAGGCTCCGTTTCCGTTTCCTCCTCCCCATCATCATCATCATCTTCGCTGTCTGCTGAGGAGGTTTCTTCCTCCGCTGGGGCCACCAAAAAATGGCCAGGATCGCGATATGGCTTCTTGGCATATTTACCCAACAACGCGCCATCCTTCTCATCATCGCCGCCCTCCGCGTGATCCTCATGCGACTCATTGTCTGTGGAGCCATTGGTCACCTCATCCTCCAGCTTGCCGCCCGGCCCCCACTGCACCTTGACCTGCGGATCGTAGTGGCCGGCGAGCAAATCGTTTCGCCACTTCTCCATATCCTTGACCTTCAGTCGCCCGAGATCCCCCGTGTAGATATCGGTTTCGAACTGCAGAATCCGATCCACAAGATGCAGACGCATCACTTCATTCAAATCCGTGCCTTGGGGTACGCCAAAGTTGGCCTCGCCATACTTCCGATGCGTCTCCGAGTGCATGCTGGCCTGGAACTTCTTGCGCAACGGCTCACTCTCCAGCTGGAGCACCTCGGTGGGACAGGTCTTGACATGCTGTTCGATTAGCGAACGCATCACGGACAGCTCTTGGAGGAGCTCCGATTCCCTCAAACCATTCGGATTGAGGGCCCGTATCAGGTCATCGATCTCCTCCGGCTTGTAGATGTACGACCAACGCTGCCTTTGACCATTTTTGGGATCATGAACGATGCAGTTGCGCTTGTCCCCGCTGCACATCATCAACTCGAATTGTGTGGGAGCTGTGGGAGGTTCAGCAGCGTCTACTTCCATGGGCTCCGCAGTGCCGTTCAGACGATGCTCCTGGTTCTCCTTGTTCTCCAGAGACTGTTTGTTGCTTCGCCGGGTCTTCTTGTCATCGTCGCCGTACAGCTTCAACAGGTAAACTCTCAAATCCTTGCGGTTCTTGGGCAACTGTGCCTGATGCCGTATCTCCGTTTGCGACTTGTTTAGGGGTGGCTGCTCCAGGCAGGTGTCCAGGCTGTCCGGGGAATGCTCCACAAAGATGCCCGGCATGGATTCGAGGACATAATACTTCCTGTAACACCGATCCATGCCCAGATATACGAGGAAATTGAATAGCTGCGAGTGCAACTGCAGCACCTGCTGCTCATGCTTCCGATGCTGATGCTCCGACTGGGCATGCAGCTCGGCAATGCTCTTGTTCAGCTTATCCACCATGGCATCCCGCTTGGCTCCCGGCTCAACGCCACCAATGGCCTGCTGGTGCGTTTGATTCAGCTTCTTTCTGTTGATTTCGACGGCAGCAATGCGTTTGTTCTCGCCGGAGATAAGGGCGCGCAGCTCCTGCTTGGCCTTCGCCGTCTGCTCCAGACGCTCCTCTATCAGATTAATGGTGCCGGAGTAGGTCAGGATCTGGGACATTAGGCAGCGAATCAATTGCATTATATCCTTGAACTTGAGCTGATAGACGGGCTGGTTCTTCAGGGCTCTCAAAATATGTGAGTGTTGGAGGCGCAGCTCCAGGCCGGGATCCTCTTTCGAGGAGTAACCGTTGCGGTACATCACCCGCCAACGTTCGGCCTTCTCGTTCACCACAGCCCCGGAGCCCAGCAGATGCAGACGCAGGACTTCGCTGAGAGTCAGGGCATCCAGTGGGAGTTCGTTAATCTTGAAGGAGAAATGCCTCTTCGAGTAGTAGTGACATTGGGCGGCCTGCGACATACTGCGATAGGATTCCGAGTGCTGGGAAATTCTATCCAAATAGGTCACCGAACACTCCTCCTCCTCTTCCTTTTGCAGATCGAAAACAGTGCCCAGGAGCACGAGCAGGATGTCCGACAGGGGCCCAGCTATCTCCCTTGCGCTCAGCGCCCGTGTCATCTCGTAGAAGGTGATATTCTGCCGGAAAACCTCTATTCCGGACAACAGGCCCGAGTATGTGTGCATAAACTCACGCATCATGAAGGCATCGCCGAGGAGTCGCTGCGGCAGGAGCGTCACAATCTGGTTGTAGCGGGGCAGCGGCTTCTGATCGGATCGTTCCAGGTCATCGGTCTTGAGCAGCAGCGTATTGCATTCGGTTTCAACGCGTTCGATAAGCTGCGCCTTCTTCTCCGCCTTTTCCCTCTCCAATTGGACCATCCTCACCTGTTTCTCCAGCCGCACACGCTCCATTTCCTCTGCCAGCGACTTGGCATCCGCCTTGGCCTTGGCCTTGGACTTGGCAGCCGATTGCTCATCGTTCACAATGTATTTGTTCAGCGTGGACTGTTTCTTGGCATCGGGCTTCTTGATCTTGGAGGGGGAATAGCGAGGCATTTTGCCAATGAAAATGGTGGAGAAGTTCACGCCGGGATCCGTCACATACTGCTTGTAGGCCTCGGGTTTGGGTCGCAGCAAGCCATCCACGCGCGTCACATTGCTCTTGACGAACATACTCAGGTTCTCCATGTTGAACTCCAAGCGGGCTCGTCGCAACTGATTGAAGGGCACATCAATCTCCGTGCCGGCATCTCCCTTAAGCGGTTGCAGGCGATAGACCAAAGCATCGGTGTCCTCGTAGATGCCATTGCTGGGCTCTGGCAGGGTCTGGTTCATATTGATGCCCAACACCTTGTATGTGGTGTTCTTCTTGCCAACCACCGTCACCTCCTCGCCGATAAAGTAGCGTTTGCGCAGAAACTTGGCCACCAGCAAGTTCAGTGTATTGACCGCCGACTGGCAGGCGTGCTCCACCACAAGGAGCACGGGTGCCCGTAGGCTTTGTTTGAACTGCTCCATCTTCTTGCGGGCCGCTCGCTCGCTCTTCCGAGCCTCCTCGAAGGTGAGGCTATCCTTGCCGGTGGCCTCGCACTGCCACACCGTCGAGTTGATCACCATGACATGTCGAAAGTAGTTGCTGCAGAGAAGGTTTCAAAATTTATATTTAATTTATAACATAACATTCTTTGCGTAATGAATTAAAACTGAGAAGTAAATATATATTTAAAGATTAGCTGCAATTCAAAACATTCGCTTGGCGCGCACTTTTTTCCGCCAGGTGGCAACGCCTAGGTAACAGCTGTCTCTGGCGGCAGCTGGAAATGTTCCCGCCACCGCCACAGCGTTGTTTGTGCCCCAGGCCCACGAGACTCGCACACATACATACATTCTATTACACACACACACACAACGAAAACAGTGATGTACGCAAATGTACATCACATGCATGCGCTCGCAGCGTCGCTTTGTTGTATACTTTAGCGCAGTGTCTGCTTTGGCGTCGCTTTTCGGTGGATGCGAGGGCGGGCGACAAGGATGGGGGCGGGGTCATGGGGACAGGATATATAGGATGCACTTACTCATAGTCGCGAAAAATCCGCTTGGTGAGGTAGCAGCAGAAGACCTGGTCGTTGTCATGGAATGTATCGTTCTTGCCCTCCTTCTGATTCAGGTCGAAGCCTTCCCGCTTGCAAATCGGCATATTGGCAGCTTTTACTTTATTTAATTATTAAGTAATTAATTATTCGCTGCGACGGAGGCAGCAGTTCTATTATTTTCTCACTTTTAAGTATATTGTTTATTATATTATTATTAACAAACACTCAAAAGGCGCCGAAAATTTTCACGCCTTTTTGGACTTGCAAAATAAAACGGTATTTTCAGAGTTGGCGCGTCGCGATCCAGCGCACACTTACACGCGTTTGGTTGCCAACACTATACGCACACTTTTAACTATATTGTTGTTGTTAAATTATAATTATTATTGTTGGTTTGTTAACTTCTTTCACCGAGCATGAAATCTTTTCACGCGCGAATCTTTTACTTTGCCAAAAGCGAAAATGCAAACAATGTTACCGCACTCCACCGACGCAAAAAAGGCAACGATGCGAAAGAGGCGGAGAGACCGATAGAAATAGGAATTAAACTAACGGATAAATATTTAGTTTTGTAACAAACAAGTAACAAATAGTTTCCAACCGTTTATTTCTACGTTTTTAAAGCATCGAATGCTTAACTTATAATGAAACACGCGCAGGCAGAGATCAAGATCAGCTTGCTTATCGATCACAAATATATCGCAATCATAAGAATACAGATATTCGAAAAGTCGATCGTATTCGATTGAACAACAACAATTGTGATGTTGAATGAATTTTTTATTTTCTATTACTTTGCTAAAAGGGTAACTTAATTAAATAATTCCTTAATCTTAAATACTTTATAGAGAAATCATGATAAAAATTACGAGTTTGTGTTGCGTTGCAGAAAAGTGCGATAGTTTAGATATCGATCATTCGATTTACCGAAAAATAATGAAGAAAAAAGTTGCAGTTATATTATTTTTAAAGCATAGGCTTAAAAGCAAAATCATATTCTGCAACTATAACCCGCAGCGAACTATCAGAAATTGAAATCACGATACTCGCATCTGCAAATCGCCCAACCGATAGTATCGGCGGTGTAGCCCCACCACTAGTACCGACGCAAAGAGAGAAAGAACACCAAAAAAAGTTTGCGGAAAAGTGCAACAGCAACGCGATTAATTGCTTAGCCAGTTGCTGCCATTGCATATATGCGATAATTAATTTAAAATAACTAAGAAAATGGCACCACCCCGAGCGAGGTAAACAATGGCGCGGACTTTCATTCTCTTCTTGTGGTCTTCTTCCTCTTTCGCTCGCTTCGCAGCAGCTGCAGCAACAGTAACAACAATAACGGGGCGACGTTTTTTCTGTGGCGAAAACTGTACGCAAGAGGGGCGGCGAGAGGAGAACGACAACGAGAAAAAAAAAACACACATGTAATATACAAAGTGTGTGCGAATGTTTTATGAGTTCTCCGTTTTTTTGTTTTTGTTTTTCTCTCAGCTAATTGCAGTCAGCTTTCCACGAGTGTGCGACTGAGTGTGAGTGTGTGCGAGGGACGGGGGAAGAAACGCGTGTCCAGGAAAAACGCGCCAACAAAACTACAGCCACCACCCCCACTGCCGCCCGCCCACTGATCACGCGCGCCCCTCCTACAATCCGGACCAATGATAATGGTGCGCAGACGAGCACGGCCCGCCAAGGAGTCGAAGGACTCCCACGGCGGAGCAGTCATTGCCGAGGGACAGCCCCTCAATGCTGCCGCCGCTGTGGCGGGCAGCCTACTGGAGGATCAGTATTTTGCCAGCCCGAAGCGGAAAGACTGCCGCCTGATGAAGGCCAGCGAAAATCTCAATCTGCCGGAAGCCCCAGCGGCCAACAGAGGCCACCATCATCACCACCACAGCCAAAACAGCAACAAAGACAGCAAGGCAGCGGGCCGAACAATAGGTGAGTGTTTGCGTCGCGTTGCCGCGTTTTGAGGTTAGCTTATATAGCTTACATATTGGCCATCATTTTCAGGGGTGCCTCTGGCCACTCGCTCGCAGACGCGCACCATCGAGAACTTTTTCAGAGCCAACGCTGCCGCCGCCAAGCACACCACAATTCCCGTGGACTCGTCCACAGATCACCACCAAGCTGAAGATAAGACAATACAAGCGACTGGCGAGGAATTGAAGCTGCAGGACGAGGACCTTCAGTTGGCAGACGAGGAGCAGCTTCAACTACATCTGGCCGATGCCGATGAGGAGCTAAAGCTGTCCGACGAGCAGCTCAATGAGGAGCTGCAGCAGGTGGTTGAGGAACTCCTCTTTGATGGCAGCTCCACGGCCTCTTCCAGCTCCCCCTGCCCCTATCCGCATGAAGTGGCGGCCATGCAAAAGATCCAGGAAATCCAGGATATTCAGGAGATGCACGAGATACACGAGATCCAGGAGGTGCTGGGCAACATGGCCGACTTCCAGACTCACCGCTCCACGCTGCGGGATAGCCACAGTTCCACGCACAGCAGCAGCACCGACAATATCTTCCTGCAGGAACCTGTGCTCACCCTGGACATTGATCGCACGCCCACCAAAGCCTCCAGCATTAAAATCAATCGCAGCTTCGAGGTGGCCAGTGGAGCAGTGTTTTCATCGCCGCCGTCTGTGCTTAATGCCTGCGTGCTGAACGGACGCTTCAATCAGATTGTCAGCCTGAATGGACAGAGGGAGGAGCCAGTGCTGCCTCTTCCAAACTACGAGCTGGACCAGCACGACAGCAGTTCCTGCGACAGTGGAGTGGCGTGCGGACTCACAGCCACCATGGAATCGCCTGCGGCGGGAGTGGGAGCAGCAGCGGGCGCTGTGCGTCGCCGGAAGCCAGCCACGCCGCATCGCATACTCTGCCCATCGCCTATAAAGACCGCCTTGAAAGTGACGGCTGGTGGTGGGTTAATATGCAAGGGAGGAGGAGCTAACACGGATCCCCTGTCGCCGCGCAAATCGCCACGCAAGCTGCCCGCCACCACAGCGGCGGTGGCCGCCTGCAAGTCGCGACGAAGACTGAACCAGCCAAAGCCACAAGCGCCTTACCAGCAGCCACAACAGCCACAGCTAAAGAAACCACCGCCACAGCAGCAGCAGGAGCAGCCGCAGAACGACATTGTTGTGCTGCTCGATGACGACGATGACGAGGAGGAGGAGGATGAGGACGATGTCCATGCCCTGATAAAGGCCGCCGAGGAGCGAGAGAACCAGAACAAAGCACCAGCCACAGCCAACAACAGCAACAAAGCGTGCATTATGGGCGTTAAACCCATGATCAAGCCCCCGCCCGTTTCCAAGTCCAAAACCAAAAGTAAGGGCGCAGGGAAAGGTCAACGCCCACCGCTGCCCTTGGCTACCACCAATGGTAATCGTGAGATGACCGACTTCTTCCCCGTGCGAAGGAGCGTGCGCAAGACCAAGACAGCCGTCAAGGAGGAGTGGATGCGGGGACTGGAGCAGGCCGTACTCGAGGAACGCTGCGAGGGTCTTGAGGTGCGTCACTTCATGGGCAAGGGCCGAGGTGTGGTCGCCGAACGGGCCTTCAAGCGCAACGAGTTTGTGGTGGAATACGTCGGTGATCTCATCTCCATCAGCGAGGCCTCGGATCGGGAGAAGCGCTATGCGCTGGACGAGAATGCCGGCTGCTACATGTACTACTTCAAGCACAAGACACAACAGTACTGCATCGATGCCACCGTGGACACCGGCAAGCTGGGGCGCCTCATCAATCATTCGCGTAACGGCAACCTGATGACCAAAGTTGTGTTGATCAAGCAGCGTCCACACCTGGTGCTCCTGGCCAAGGACGATATAGAACCGGGCGAGGAACTGACCTACGACTATGGAGATCGGTCCAAGGAGTCGCTGCTGCATCATCCGTGGCTGGCCTTCTGAGGCCGAGCGGGTCTCGAGAAGGTAGGGGATGCGGTTCGGCCTTGAAAACGAAGACTTTTTTTTGTTGTTTTGTACCAAGTTTAAGGCAGGGAATCTTTCGGCTCGTGGAGCCTCATCTTAGCTTTTATACACGTAGATTGCAACGCCTTAAGCCAGACAGAGGAGATAAAGAAGAAAAACTGTTTTCGTGGACGGATATCTGGAGACCTGTTCCTTGGCCAGCATCCCCGAGCTTAGATCTTATTTTTTGAGGAGAAAAGTATGAAAAACTGTTAGTTCAAATATCATAACGGATAGCGACACACACTCACCCACACCCGACACACCCTACACCCTCACTTAATTGAAAAGAATGTGGTTCGATCGCTGGAACGATAAGTAATCGAAGTTATCGAAGTATAATCGAAGAAAGGAATAATTATAATATCAATGTTTTCCACCAGAGATTACGCGAAATAGTTTGGCAAAATCTCGGCTAAATGCAAATCGAAATTAACTAATAAGAGAATATATAAAGTTAACGAAAGACCTAGGCAATAGAATGACTCAAAATTGATATTAGAACCAAGCGATGATTCCCCAACTCGATTTCCATTCGTTCCCCAAGGAAACCTAATCAAGAGATCAGCCTCCAACCCATTGCATATTTTTTGGATTTGTTAGCGTTTCATTATGTTTAGAGCAAGGCTAAAGTTAAGCAGAGATAATAATTATATTAATAATAATAATTACTAAAACAAAAAGCAACGCATGTAAAAGAAGGGGAAAAAACTGTTGACCATTTAGAGGGAAAGATGATGATTTTGATGATGATGATGATGAAAGATCGATCGTAACACTATTTATAATTAGATATTTATATTAGATACATGTGTAATTTCTAAACTATTATTATGTACTATTTACTGCCATAGAGCTATATACACCGCCCTCGCACCCGCCCCCCTAGGAACTGACACTGTAACGTTGATTTAAAACCATGAAAACCAAACACACAGCCACAGCACATAGTAAATCCAAAAACCATATAAGCTTCAAGATAAGTAACGTCATACCAATTATTTGCACTGGCTCCAAGCTCTCTTGAAACTTTGCTCAAATGGTAGAGAGGGAGAGCAGTGATCTGCGCGGCCCTATGTCTCTGCTGGCCCTCTGCTAGCACATGCACACTATCAACATTCGTAAGACTTGCTTTTGGGCCAAGTCGTAAGACTTGCTTTTGGGCCAAGTCGTAAGACTTGCTCTAGAGCCAGACGCTCTTTTCTACGCATACAGCGACAGCCAACGATTCTTCGACACACGTATTCTCAAGCATACTCTAGATCTTTACTCACACAAGCAAGGAGCCTTCTATTTGTAGATTTTCTCGCTCAACTTGGAGCGATCTGAGAGAGCTTGCTTGCATATTGCAATTAAAATGTATGGTCCGTTACTCATCTTGACATTAAATAGTCTTTGGTACATCCATTCACCACGAGGCTTCTCCAGGAGAGTAGTGCTTAGTGCTTCGAGTTACTTGATAATCTCTCTACTCACATGCAGGTTTCAAACGCATACTTACGTCACATAATATACATACATATATTATATATAAAACTATAGATCCAGCTTCAATTTATGTATGTACTTGTCCCCCCCCATAAAAATCACAGTTTTCTCTTTTTTTTTGTGTATCTTCAATGAATGCTCCAATATTGAATTCATTTTTTAAATAGGTTTAATTTTTATTCTGCGCATATCTTTTTTAATTATACAATATCGTAAATACATATACATTTACATATATATATATATATTATATTTTCTAGTACATAGTTAATTCATTTTATTTAAATCAAGCAGCAACCATCTCTCTATAATCATGTTCTTGTTTTCTTTTCATTGATTGACTTGGCGAAAATAATAAAAACAAAATGAAAATGAGAAATCTATTCTGTAATTTACAGGTTAATATCTAAGAACATACACTTAGCTTTAGTTGATAAATTGTTTATATAATTTCCAGACACACCCACACACACTCGCAGACACACACACACACATTCAAGTGGATAACACATAGAGTAAAAAATAAATAAATCAAAAAAACACACATTAACACGAAAGAAAACAAACAAAATTAATTACGAACTGGAGCGGATTGGGTTTCGGTATATCCAGCGTGCTTCTTTTCTGGAGATCATCATGGCAAACTGTACACACATCTCGACGCATTTACACTTGGAATGCAATTGGGGAGTTCTCTATCCGACTATCTGACTATTAACTAACGAATCCTAAATACATTTACAACGTTAACTATGTTCGCTTGGTTAGAGTTCTCTTTTAAGTACACAATATAGAAAAATTCGCATCAGGCGGGTTGGGGTTCGAGTCCTTCAATAATATAGGTGGCCCCCGCATTCGCTTTTGGAGTATTTTTTTCGTGAAGAGGAGTGACAACAAAGGAAGGTCGTTTGTGGAATGGTTTTTCCGGGTTTTCAGATCCTGATCGGAGCGAATTGTGAGGTCATTGCAGGTAAAACTATAGGGAAGCAGGTTCTTTTTCGTTCTACAAAAAACTTATTCTTGAATTTTGAAGGCTTTTCTAAATACTCCTGAAAACTCTCTTACTCCGTGGTACGCATTTGCAAATCTTAAGTTGACACAGTACAATCGATGCACAAGTTAAAATGTCTTGTCAAATCTAGCAAAGCTTCAGGAAATACTCTAGATAAGTTACCAAATTTTACAGAAATTTTGTTTTCATTATTTTGTAGTTTCTTAACAAATGTGGTGTAACAGGGGTGCCACAGAAACAGCTATGCCTATGAAATAATTTTAAAAGGTAGCCAAATTTATTTTGTTTCTTAACAAATATGGAATATCAAAGGTGCCACAGATACCACTATGCATTTAAAATCAGTTAAAAATACATTAAGAAGTAGGCAACGACATGATGTAGTTTGAAAACTCATTATATGATTTTTAGAGTCTACTTCCTAGAGGGTACTTAAATTGATTTAAAATCCATAGCGATTTCTGAGGCAACACTTTACATGAATATCACTTTGTCTTAAAAAGTACAATTTCTTGTTTAAAAGGAATATGATTTTAAAATTAAATAGTAAGGCCGTTTTAAATCCGAAAATACATGCTTTAAAATACTTTTAATAAATAACAAGAAATTAAAAAAAGTCCAGGGAATTAAATGAATAGATTCTAGTTTGACAAATTTAAAAGGTTTAAATCCATGTTAAAATATTCCTGTTGGGTGTTTTCTTTTCAAAAGTCAAGTAAATTTTTTTGAATCCAAATATTGCACGAAAGGATCGGGTTTTGGTAAGAGAGCTTAGTTTCTGTTTTCCTTTTCGTTTCCGGAAATCCTGATCTACGATCTACAACAATAACAACAACAATATTTACGCACAACAACAACAGCGTCAACAAGGACAACAACAACAACATGAAAACACAGCGCTTGCCTCAAACTAAGTACGTGTGTGTGACGGTTTATGGTTAATATCAGACGGATTCATAATACTGACTGTCTCCTTTCCTTCCTCCTTCCTCCTCTTTGCCCTGCGTAAGCCCTACGTGAGGATGGTGGCTTCGCCCCCGCCGCCACCTCTGCCTCCAAGTGGCCTTGCCTTCTGCTGCTGCTGCTGCTGCTGGCCACTCCTCAACTTCTTGTGTCATTTCTTGCCACCGCCGAAGCTCGGCTTGGGCAGAGCTCCCATGAACGCGCCCGCATTCGTGGGCAGTGCCGGGGCCACAAAGCTGAGATCTGGGATTAGGGAGATACGCGGCGCCACCTTGGCGTTGCCAATTTGGAATTGCTGACGCTGATGGTGCTGCTGGTAGGTGGCGGTACCCACGCCCATTAAACCGCCCGCAACGGGCGCCGTGGAGAAGTCGTGCATGATGTGAATTTGCTGGGGAATTGCTGGCACATTGTTGTTGTTGTTGTTGTTGTTATTCTTGTTGTTGGGAACCAGATTGCTATGCTGCTGCTGTGCCTGATACAGACTCAAGGGATTGTTGTAGAAATTAGCCGTCTGCCAGGCGCCCGAATTGAATTGTGGCGGCGGCACCGGACGAGCGGCGGACACTGGGGTGCTGCTCACAAAATCCGACCAATCATCGTCTTTGGGAGTGGCATCAGCTGCTGGTGTTCCCTTCCTGGGATTGTTGTTATTATTGTTGTTGTGGGTGTGTGGCGAGTGTTGTTGTGGTGTTGTGGCCACTGGCACCGACACAAAATCCGACCATTCGTCATCTTCTTGGTTCTGAGTGGGAGCCGTCGGTGGTGGCGATGGTTTCTTCTTGGCCACCGAGGCGCTTATCGTCGGCGGCTTGGCGGTCTGCTTGGAGAACAGCTCCTCGATTCGGGCCATTTCCTCGGCATTTATGCTGGCCAAAGCATTGTCACCCCACTCTATTGGTGCTGAAGCCGACTTCTTGGCCAGTGGTATGGCCTGGGGCAGCAATATGGCCGGACTGAGGATCATCTGTTCGCCGAATGTGGGCGTGTCTAGCCTCGAACGCGGCACCGCCGGCATCGATTGAAAGTCACTGAAGTCGTCATCTTCCGTCGCCGCCCCAGCTGCCGCTGTTCCTACCTGGGGTGGCGGCATTTCGAAGCTACTCACTTTGCTGGGCGAATCCAGGCCAAACGGCGGCTTGTACTCCACATCGCGATACTCCTTCTTCACCACCGTCTCATCAATTATAATGCCAGTGGCCGCCATATCATAGTCGAAATCAATGGGCGCTAGCGTGGTGGTCTTGGCCACCGCCGTATCCGATTTGGAGGGTGTATAGATGTGGGTCTCCTTCAGCGGCATTGCATAACTGGCAATGGAGGAGGAGGAGCTGCTGCCCACGATCTCCTCCTGCGCTGGTAGCGGCAGCGGCGGCAACTGTGTGGGTGAAGGAGTGGCCCTCAAATCAAACTGCTCCGGCTCCGACTGTTGCTGCTGCTGCTGCTGATACAGCTGCTCACCGCCGTTGAGTTGGTGGGCAGGGCTGTCTGCTGGTAAAGCAGGCGGTAGCGTCGCTGCTGTTGGAGTAACAATTGCTGCTGATGCCGCTGCTGGGGATTCAATATGACTTGACTGGGACTCTGGCTCTGGTTCGCCCTGTGTCGTGGGTCGCTCTTCGGTATCGGAGGCGGTGCTGCAGGAGATCCTTTCCCCATAAGCCGGGCTAGGCCGCGTTTCAGTTTGGCTCGCTTGGGCCCCGGTGCCTGTTTCCAGTCCTGCGAAAAGGAGAGAAAACGGGATTACTGCGGGGAGCTATCTTTTAAGGAGAATATCAATATTTAAAATTAATATATATGGCTTAGACTTAAAGTCAATCTGTTGTGTTTTTTGGATTCAAAATGACAGAAAATATTAATATCAATACTGTATCGATTTGACGCGAAGGGCGATCGATATTTCAAAGATTCGATATACATACATATGTACAATAAATCGTTATTCTGTAAAACAAAAACATGAATACATTAAATAAATTGTTCCTTCCATTTTCATCAAGTTTTTTTTTTGTAATAAATATATTTTTCTTTTAAAATCGATATATTTCGATATTTAAATTGATATATGTATAAAACCTTACAATATTTTGGATATGTTAAAGCAGAAAATACAGATAACTCGATACTGTTCTGATAATTAAAACAAACGTCGATTTATAAATCGATATTTAAGCGTTCCGATACAAATATGTGCAATAAATCAATACTCTATTTAATGTAGATTAATATCGTTAGAAAATGCAAATTACATTTAAAGCGATATTTTTCGATATCTTCAATTTTGTTAAATCAAACTTTATGATATTTTCAATTTAATATTGAGCGCCATATTTTTCTGGATATATTATATATAATTATTGCTCTCAATGATTTATGTGGTAGACTCCATAATTTCTAGCAACACAACAGCTTATTCGTAATACTATGAATATATTTAATAATTCTTATTAGTATGAACTTGTTTTCTAGCTAAGTAAAAATGTGAAAATGTGGGGAGTAGGGTCTACTTTGTGCTGGCGGATATTGGATGCTTTGTGGTGCCAAAGTAACAAGAACTAGGGGGAACTGTGGATCATAGGGATTGAGAGACGGGTCCAAGAGACAGAGCTGAGAAGTATATATAGAGAAGAAGGCAACTGAACAAACCGAATAAAAAACAAGTAAGAAAGAAAGAAAGAAGAGGTGGAAACACAACTACGACACACGCACAGAGCCAACGAAACTTACTAAAATCCAGCAAGGCGTCGCAGTGAGCAGTGAGATTTGTGTTAATTGTTATTGTTGCGGTTGTATTGTTTGCATAATTGTTATTATTTGGATGAATATCATTATTATTATTCATATGTGTGAGTGGAGGAGAGTTGTTGTGCAATTCGTTAGTCAAATTGTGATTATTTTGGGGCATCAAATCCATCAAGGGCAAGGGTATATAATCCAACGGAGGAGCAGCAACGACGTTGTCACCATTATCACCACCATCATCATCATCATCATCATCATCATAGTTGTTGTCGTTGATATTGTTATTGGTGTGTTTAGAGGTAGAGGTAACAAGATTTATTTTATCAGCATTAGCCACCATCACGGTTAGTAGTTGGTCTAGTTGTTCCAATTGTAAAGTCTGTACATGTGATTCTAAATACATTTTGTTATCGTAAGGATAAACTTTTTCTTTGATTCTTTGTTTATAAAAGTTCGAAAAATGTGGCATAAGGTCTAACAGAAAACATGGCAAAACGGAAAAGAGGTACAACGCAAAAGAGGAGCAGCCAATTTCAATCCAACGGCAGGCCAAATCCGGGAAAGCGTGTGTGTGGTGTCTTGGGTGTAAAAAGGATAATGGAAAGGCAACGGAAAGCGAGCGAGCGGTTGTTGGGTGGCGGCAATTTCTCGATTTACGAAACTTGTGTAGCGGTTAATTTGCGGCAACTATACGAGGAAGCAATCTCTCCAGTAACTGGCGAGGACACTCACCCTGGTAGCTGCTGTTGCTACTGCTGCTGGTGGGTTCCAAGACGGTGGCGGTGGCATTGGAAGGCGACAGTGGCTTCAGCGGCTTTAAAGGATCAAAGCTTAAGTTGGCGGCAAAACGTGGCATCGATGAGTTCCATTTATCGCCAAAGAGCTATACAAAGTTATCAAATTATTAATCAAGTGCAGATTATCGATATTATAATAGAACGCCGATATATATATATATATATATCGGTATTTTAATGTTGCCGTAGATACCGATATATCTGTTATATAGTTTTAAATATAATCGGTCAAATATACAGATATATTACATTTTATCCTATATTTTAACTTAAAATTTGATATTTTGTATACTTTAATTTAAAATTGAATTATTATGCCTCCGAAACATAGTCTTTGTTTTAATAAATATGATTTCTAAGCTATAACCAACTTAAAATGATTAAATTATCAGATTAAACAGCTTCTTTACTACATTGCGTCACAAACAATATTTAGACTTACTATATTCCTCGAATCAATGCCCAGAGATCGCACCAAAGCATGTCTCATCTCCGAGCTGCTCCACTGATAATCCAGAGCTCGAGCATGCTCAATGGCACCAAAGTTAAAGCGCTGACACTGTGCCAAAGGCCGGCGTTTGTCCAGACCGGTGCTGGGCGTCTCTTTGGACTGAGGAAACATCATCTCTAGCACTGGCTTTACCCGCTCGTCGAGGCTCAGGTGGATAGTTGCTGGCGGCGGCGGTGGAGGTACTTGAATGGCAGCCACTGCGGGCTCCGAGAAATCACCAAAATCATCATCGTCGTCGTCGCTTTGGACGGGCGTCGTCGCTTTAGCAGGGGTGGCAAACTCTTGGAAGTCATCGAAGCCATCATCTAGAGGAGGCTCTAAGAGAATAGCTGCCTTAGCCTCTGTGGAATTTCTTGTGGGGGAAACTGCCTGCAAGGTGGTGGCCTTAAGTGTCGTATCTATAGTCAGAGATTCCTTGATGTCCTCGGGTTCAGCTGCTGAGAAATCAGCAAAGTCACCAAAGTCTTCGAAGTCGTCATCATCTGCTTCCGCTGTTTCCTGTTGCTCCTCCGCCTGATTAGGCTTCTGCTCAGGAATAATCTCTTTGTCAGTGAAATTCTTTGGCGCCGCTGTGAAGTCTGCAAACTGAAAGACACCGCTTTCCGCTGGCTTCTCATGGTGGGTGATGGATTCCTCTCTAAAGCTGGGTTCCTGCTTCACCTCCTCCAGTACTTCTCTCCTCTTAAAGCTTTTATCCTCTGCTGGCTTCTCCTTTTTCCTAGGACTCTCCTCAGCGTTTTGCACACCGTCGCCATTTGGTAAGGTAGGCGTGACCAGCACCTCGATGGCAAAGAAATCCTTGGCTCCCTCGCGTATAAATAATTCTTTGGGCTTCTTTGGCGAACACTCCTCGTCGCTGTCATCGGACACATCCTCCAGCGTGACTTGATGGCTGAGGACACCGTTGGCTTTGGTTATGGGCTGAGCAACTGCATCCGCATCCGTTTCCCCCAAAGGTGAGAGTGTGGAGGCAGCGGATACGCTTTCCGTGGAGTATAAGCTGAGACTGTCCAGCTTCAGAGAGGGCACAGACTCGTTGGTATTCGTTTCCTCCTCGTCCTCCTCTAGGTGTTCTACCCGATCCATATTCCCATTCCGCTCCTCCTCTTCCTCGTCGAGTTCTAGACTCAAAGGTGGTGGCGTCGGCGGCGCTAATTCCCTATAAACATCGTAATCGGTCGACTGCTTTACTTGGTAATTAAAAGCCTCGGCGGTTTGTTTATTTTCCAGTCTGTTCGGCGAATTTTCCCGATATTCCGTTACCGGATCCGATGAGGGAAGGGGTTCTGAAAAAACGGGGAAGAGTTTTAATAAATATTTGCAGTTATTTTGAAACTATCTAAATTTAATCTACATTTTTTTAAAAAATCTGAGTTGTTATGTTATAATTTTTATTATTAATAATATTAAGGAAAAACACTTTAAGTAAAGTCTCGTTGCCACTAAAGCTGATCTTAAATTGAAAATAAATCCCAATATGTTGATCAAATTTACTCAAAACCTATGCATATCGGATTTCGGGACATATCCCCTTTTACGAGATGAGATCCCCGGCTATGTTTACCCCTTTAAGCTTACCTTTTGCGCCGCTGACTAAGCCGAACTCGGAGTATTCGTCATTTTCGTCCAAATGAATTGTGGACTGCAAACCGGAATCGTCGTCCTCCTCCCCGAAATCGATGGGCGGCGGTGTGCTACAGAGTAGCGGGGGTACGTTCACCATTGTTGTGATCGCCAGCTGCCAATTTTAGCAGGTCCTGGCAAAAAAAAAACCCGAAGGAACACTTCCTGTTCGAAAAGAAACACAAAAAACAGGGAACGGTTTGGGCCTCTTCCCTCCCTTTCGCACTCCTCTTTATCTATGTGCTCGACCGTGTGTGCAATTGTGTGTGGCAGGTGTGTGTGGAAGAGGGGGTGTTTGCCTTTGTGTGTGTGTGTGAGCCACTCAAGGTCTGTGTTGGAATTTTCTTGTTTGCATTTAACACGCGTCAATTTTCATTTGTTCCACTATGTTTACAATGCAGCCGCAGTCTTGTTTTCCGAAAAAATATGTGCATTGAATTTGCAAATTTTCAATATTAGCTGAAATTAGCCATGTTTTCGGGAAATCAAAATACTTTTTTTTTCTTAGAAGTTAGTGTGACTGCTAGAGGTGGTTCTCCAAAAACATCGATGTCCGCGAACATCGGTGTTTCTCCACCTCTATTGTAGACTTAAAATATACCAAAATATGGTGGTAAACTTTTTTTTTGTACTTAAAATGTGGATTATATTATCTCCGCAGGGTTTTTAATAAAATAAATATATAATATATTTTAATTCGAGTACCTTCCGTCAAATATAAAATATCCAACAGGCACCCAATATTTTAAGACGGCAGCGAATTTCTAATCCAAGTTGTAGCAAGTGAGAGCATACTAAATATTCTTATCATACTTTTTAATACCAAATCTGGTATATTTTCATGAAAATATCGATATATTGCCTACATAATTGTCTTAACTTCCATCTCTCGTTTGACAGCTGTTTTAAGGTTATACTTTAGCTTCGATTTTGGGTAATTTTCGCAAATTTAACATAAAAAGTGGAAAAGAAAATAGAATAAAAAACATTTTCTGGTGTAAAGAGCACCACAGGAATCGTGTGGATAAAACTTTGTGACTAACATCCCATTTTCTTGCAGTGTTCCGGTTGGACCATTACATAACTCCCAGAAAAGAACCATGTCGCAGGCTCCCGTTCGCGTTTCCCCGCTGATCAAGTTCGGCCGCTGGTCGCTGCTCCTTGTGGGCATCGCCTACGGTGCCGCCCACCAGAGCCGCCTGTCCAAGAAGGAGGAGAAGGTGCGCGAGATCGAGGCCCAGCAGAAGGTCGTCCGCGATGCGAAGCTCGCCGAGGAGAAGAAGCGCAGCGCCGAAGCCGAGGCCCGTGCTTTGGCGGAGCTCTCCAAGCCTACGCCTAAGAACTAGGCTGTCGCTGGATCCAAGATCCTTAGTCCCTTAGCTTAACGAGATGAAAAAACAACAACAACATTTACACATACACTTACACACAACATTCGCCTAAAATAAGAGAAGGAGAAGGAGCAACATACACCATCTATCGATAACACTCGCCTATCGATCAGACTGTTCTTGCGTTTGTCTCTGATGTTTGTGCGAAAATGAAATGTTCGAAATTAAATGATTGAAACTAAACAAGACCATTATGTAAATAATATCAAGTGTTTGGTGAATAAGTGGCCTGAAATGGAAACCTGGATGGATTGCTGAAGAGAAACAAACATCTCGAGGATTAACCGTGAAGGGCACAGTGAAGATCGCTCGAGAGGAACTACTCTTTCGGGATAACTAAGTTTTTTCCGGCCCGCTATAGTAAATATACAGACAGGGGTGACACAGTTGTTGAAGAGATCTTTAAAATTACTCAAATTT
The DNA here is from genome assembly GCA_018904695.1 of Drosophila parvula. Taxonomy (NCBI): domain Eukaryota; kingdom Metazoa; phylum Arthropoda; class Insecta; order Diptera; family Drosophilidae; genus Drosophila; species Drosophila parvula. The sequence goes on along the minus strand of JAEIIG010006334.1, from coordinate 41,985 downwards.
GTGGCCAGAAGTATGCTTTATGAGAGCTTAGCAGAGCGCAGCTGAAAAGTATGCTATTATCGTGGTACTTGGACAAGGGAATTCTTAAAATATATTAGTTTTCAGAGATTTTTTAAGACACTTTTCGTTAAACACCTTAGCAAATTACGAGACATGAAAAATCACTTAAAGATCCTACTTGTAGTATTTTTACTTCAGCAATGTTTAGAGGAATTCCAAAATATTTTCTCAGAGAAAAAATGATGTGAACTATTTAGGGAATATAAAGCACTTATTAATTAGGGTAATGTGATTCTTATTATGATTTGTATTCAACTGGGAAAGAAAACATTTAATAAACACTAATTAAAATAGTAAATAAAGAGTTCCTCTTATCAAATAGCCACTGTATATGTGCCGATTGACCCAGTTAAAAAATGGCGCCAACAGCTGATTGAAGGCTAAAGCCGGTCTTTGCTTTGTTTTTCTTTTCGCAAATCGTCGCTGATTACTCGGCTTCGGTTGTTTGATCAATATTTCCCCCGTTTCGGAGCGATTCCCGAGGTGTTGAAACACCTTTCGTGTGGGCCCGGCCATCAAATCACGCAATCCCATCGAGGACATGCCATCACACACTCCTTGGTGGAGCCGCGGCGATGACAAACTTTCTGGATCAGTTACCCCAGCACATCAGGGAAATCGCGGAGCAGGGTAAGGAATAGATGTACCCAAAACTTAGTTCAAGTGTCGCCTAATGCCACTTTAACTCCAGTTAATGTCCTGGCCCCGGAGGAGGTGCTGACAACGCCGAAGGTCCGCTTTCTGGACACGCGCTCCAAATCGCTGTACTCGCTGGTGCGTAGATGCACGCCGGAGGATGTACGGGTGCTCAAAGATGCGGCGGCCAAGTGGCTGGCAGAAATGCCCCAGGCCGGTGAGAAGGAGACCCTAAGGGAGGACCGATTTATGTATTAACTGTATTAACTAATTAACTGATTGCTTGTAGCCGACTCCCTGTTCAAGCCGCTGGCCAATGTGAGATGGTCGCGTGTATCCTTCGGCTGTGCAGCCTTGGATCGCTGCACTGGCGGCGGCGTGGTCACTAGAGGCATCACCGAACTCTGTGGCGCTGCGGGCGTGGGCAAAACTCAGCTGCTACTCCAGCTGGCCTTGTGTGTCCAGCTGCCCACCGAGCTGGGTGGATTAAGCAAGGGCGTTGCCTACATTTGTACGGAGGATGCCTTCCCGGCGAGACGGCTGCTGCAGATGAGCAAGGCCTGCGAGCAGCGATATCCGAAGGAGAAGCTCAACTTCCTGGGCAACATCTTTGTGGAGCATCACTACGAGACGGTGAGTAATGCCATAAATAAAGATTTCTATAATACCAATCCGTATCTCTCTCAGGAACCCCTGTTAAATTGCGTGCAGAATCGTATTCCCCGTCTTATGCAGCAGCATGGCATTGGCCTCATCATCATTGATTCCGTGGCGGCCATCTTCCGGCTGTACACCGATTACCTAAAACGAGCCCAGGAAATGCGTCGCTTGGCCAACGCTCTGTTAACCTATGCGGACAAGTACAACTGCGCAGTGGTGTGCGTGAATCAGGTAGCAACCAGTGGCGTCAAGGAGGAGGTACCCTGCCTGGGGCTGCAGTGGGCACACCTGGGACGCACCCGCCTAAGGGTGTCACGCGTACCCAAGCAGCATCGGGCGGGAGATCAGCTGCTGACCGTGAGGAAGCTGGAGATTCTGTACTCCCCGGAGACGCCCAATGATTTTGCTGAGTTTCTTATCACCGCCGAGGGCGTGGTCGATGTTCCCGAGCCGCAGTTCACCCGCCCTCCAGCCAAAATGCGACGCCTGTGATCGATTGAATTTTAATTATAATCTGTTTATTTTGTTTTCGTTTAATTTGTTTGAATTTAAAATGTGTAATGGCCGAGCCTTTAATTTCAGCCATTATTATCGGTTTCTATTTTAATTTAATTTAAGGAAATTGGCAAATAATTAACCAAAGAAAAGTATTTTTTTTATTTAAAGGAAATTTAAAAAGTGTCAGAATAAGCTCGTTTTTAAGGATACAATGTATAATTTATAAGAATATAGAGTTGAAAAGTATATTCCGATTTAATTATTAATATTTACAGTATATTCTTGTTTTCATTAGAATAAACTGTATCTTTAAAGAATGATATTAAACAAAAGCTATCCAAACAAGAAAGTTATTCTTTGAAATATTTGCAAATTCCTTTAAATTAAACTAGAATAGAAGGACATTTCCCGCGGCTGTCATTTCATTTTGTTGCCTTACTTAATTTTGTACAAACACTCAATAAATATGTTTCATTCAATTGCCATTTACAGGGTAGCAGCACAGCTTACATATACAATATAGTTTATATATAGTTCAATTAGTAAAATCAATTTTGTAATCGCCTCGTATACATTATCACATGAAATTCTCGAAAGTTCAGATTACAATTAAATTTTCTTCGTATAGTTTTGCAGCTCTCTCATTTAAATGCGACATTTACAAAAGCCTAGGACTCTTAGCGTTAAGTATATATATTAAATAAATTAAATACAAGCCTAAGGGTGAACGGATTACGCGACAATTAAATTACAATTAGGTTTACAGTAATGGTTTTCACTTATTCTTCTCTTAATTTTCTTTATTTATATAATTATAGTTTTATTTTTGTTTTTTTATTTGGGTGGAGGGGGGTATTCATAATTTTTGGGGAAATGTGAGCAATATTCGACGTTTTTGGCACAAGTTATGGTAATTTGACTGTCTCTCTGGGCTTATTTCTCTAGATTTCCCGCATTGTGGCATCTGGATCCTGCGAGTCGTCGTGGGGTTCCGTTGAGCCACCATGCTCACTCGCCGTATCCTCCTCCTCGTCCTCGTCCTCATCTTCCCCCGAGGACTCGCTGTCCGGCTTGCTGTTGGGCTTCTTGTCCTGGGTTTCAGGAACTGGCGGCTGTAACTTGTTAGCCATTGCCAGAGCAATGGATATTTTGCTGGCCGCCAGCTTGCTCTCGAAATCCATTTCCGTTAGCTGGCCATTTTGAATGGCCGCTCGTTGGAGACTTAACTGTAGTTCCCTGTGCTGCGGCGACTCCTCCAGCTTGATGTCCAACTTTTCGGTCTGCTCCAAGGGCGCTGCCGGTTCCACGGTTAAGGGAATCGCATGCTGGTGCAGGCGCTGGTGCAGCAGCTGGTTTTGCAATTGATTTTCATTGTTGTTATTACTATTATTACGCTTCTCGCCGGCGGTGGACGACTTCTGATGATGGTGATCAACAGCAGCCGCTGCCGATTCCGTTTCTGTCTTCACCTGACTTGCGGCCGCCGACGCCTTGACGGTCTTCTCCAGCAGCGCATTCAATTGCTTCTTAATCTTTGTTGTACTCTGCTTGCTATTAACATTGTTATTCAGCGTATTGTTGTTATTATTATTGCTGCTGCCGCGATTCGGTGATTTTGGAGACTTTTTGGTCTCCGCAGCCACCGGTGCTGTTGCGGCACTGCCAACAGTCGGCGAACCAACCGCTGAGCTTGTGTTGTTGTTGGCTCTCTTCTCAGCCTGCTCACCGCCACCTGTTGTTGTTGATCCTGTTGAACCCGGCTTATTGGCATTCGAGGACTTGTGCTCCGCTGCCTCGTTGTTGGTGACATTATCTTGTTTTTTCCACTTGGTGCGGCGATTTTGGAACCAGATCTTGACCTGGAAAGAGAGACAGAGAGAGAGGGAGAGATCAATACAAGTACAAATCACTAGCCTACTGTAATTTTTCGGTGTTGGCAACGCTGCAAGTTTTTTTTCGGTCGGCGAGTTGTGAAATTTTGTAATTCAATCTTAAAACAATAATAATTTAGTGTTTTTATTAAAAATTAATCTAGTTAAATACGTCAGTTTCAATGAATATTATATGGATAGAAATATCTACGCTTTCAATGCGTTTTTCAAGTTTCAATCGGAGTGTGAGGCTTTGTCCAATTGTGCGCCTGTGTTGGTGTAAAAAATGCGCGAAAGTAGACTTCGATTTGTGCATATTTTGTTGTTTACAATTAACAAAATCACACCAACATTATAAAAGTGACCAACTGTGTTTAAAAAGATCAAATTGATAAAATACTAAACCGAATAATTATATAATTTGAGCATTAATCAAATTTAACCTAACATTTTGGATCACTGAGTTACATGTGTACATATATGTATGTACATACATATGTATAAATGTGGAGCCTCTCCTTGTTAGTTTGTGTATGTAACGTATGAACGTGGCTGCGTTACACAAAACGAAAAGTGTAACGGGTATTCTATTTTTGCTAACTGTTTTTTTTTTAAGTGAAAGTGGAAACGCGAAACATAATCGTATTGTAAGTTACATACGATATCCTTGTAAATTCGTGAGTATTACGCGCGACGGGTGTGTGTTACACATAAAAAAAGTGTTGCGGGTATTTTCTTTATTTTTTTTTAAGTGGAAGTGAAAAAAACCGTATTATAAGTTACATATGTATGTACATACATATGTATGTATATGTATGTTTACGATATTGGGGAGGAGACTCTCCTTGTGAATACATATGTATGTGAGTGTTTCGTGCGAGTGTGTGTTACACCTAAAAAAGTGTTGCGGGTATTATATTTTTTTTATTATTTTTTTTAAGTGAAGGTGAGACAAAAAAAAATAGATGTGGAGCCTGTCCTTGTGATTATGTGATCGTGTGTGTGGGTTACACATAAATAAATGTGTTGTGGTCTTTTATTTTTTTTATTTTTTTTTAAGTGAAAGAAAGAATGATATTATAAAAGATTCAGAAGTTATTTGTGGAAAAAATAAGCAACATTAAGGTAAATAATAACATTGGTAAGTGTATAAACTTTATGATATTTCTAATTTAATTATCTTAATTATCATAATTATTGATATAAATATAATAAAGTGGGTTGCTAATCACACCTCCTAAAGGCTATTAATTAACTTTTCAATGGTATATTTTCTTCTGATTAATTCATAATCAAACTGAGATATCCTCTGACTGTCTCCCAATTTAAGGTAGAAAAGTTCCTTTAATTTGATATCCACAAAATGAGCGAGTCAAGAGGCAGTTCATAGCCACATAATTACGAATGTTTATGCCCCATTTGGCCTTATTAGTGGGCGCACAACAAATAACTCGAGAATTGTGTATCCTCCCGCCACTTGGCATTATTCGAATATATACTCGCAACACTTCCGCCCCGTCAGTCAGTCGCTGTTTTCTATTTTTTTTCAGACTCCCAAACAAGAGCAATGATGAAATGACAGGCGCACGTCAAAAGGCAAAAATCGACCCCCTTTTTTCCCCCACAAGTTTCGACTGAGGCCAATGGCGCAACATAAAACATTTGGCTCTCTTTTCGTTTTCATTTCCATTTCATCCAGAAATGATGGCCCAGCTAAATAAATGAAAAATCTATTTAAATCGCGCACATAATTAGTATTTCAGCGGCATGTCTGCACAAAGAATACAGATACAAATGCACAGAAAGAAAGACATATATTAAAAATTATTTCTATAGCTTAAACTTAATTATTTAGTTCATTTAAAAATATAACAAGGACACCATAAATTTAAAGAATAATAAAGTCATACATAATTGGAATTATATAAATATTGTTAAGGTTTGATAAGTATTTAATCAAAAATATTATATATACTTTATAGCATTCTGAGATTGATTTTCGAAGATCTTTAAATTCTCCAGAAGACATTATTCTGCAAGGGATACTGATAAAGGCAGTGGCTTATTTCTGAAACAGCCTGCCGGTATGTGGGCCAATTTTTCTTCAAGTGCAGGTACCAACGCTCACATCTGCCTCTATCCTTTCCTATATGACATGCTCATTTTCCTCGAGTGGCGGAAAAATTATGAAATTAACATGAAAACGCCACACACCTCATCCTCACCCTCCCGGTTCCACACACACACACACACACATAGAAAAAATCAAATTGAAAAGAGGAAATGCTCAAGTACGCGCTGAACAAACACAAACTAAATATTCTCGAATCGAAATACCTACATTTTCATATCGAAAATCAATTAATTGATTGCCAAATATTTTAGAATTTACCCCGTACCCCTGCACACACACTCACACTAGTGTGTATTAAATTCAAAATGGTTATATACTCGCCGATAGATTGATGCATACGCAAATTGTTTATTTTATGGATGAAGATGGATTATGAGTGAGTTTCCTCACCGATTATATTCGGCCTTTTCCTTCAATTGGCCATTACTCATCCCGTTGTGTATTGCGACCGCCACCCCGAAAATGTTCATTAGATACATTCATAAACAATAAAGCATTTCCCGTGTTTACCTTATGCGCACTCTTAATGGGTCTGGCCGAGTGGATTCCTTCCTTTCACCTCTAAATGCCTGAATTTTATTTTTTTTGGCCATTCGGATGCGGGCCCTCATCATCGTCGTATTTAATTGTTGATTACTCGTATTTTCAAGTGCCTTTCGGCCTGATTTTTCTGCTCGACTGTGCGGTGTGCGATGATCTAATTGATTCTTGGATACCGAATCGGTGGATTATTAATGTTTGGGGCGCGATGTGATATTCTCGTAAATATTGCATAAATCTTCATTAATAAATTTATTTCTATCCCATTCTTGTTTTGGTTTAAATTCTTCCGCTTTTAGCTCGATAGCTCGTAGACTTTTCATAGCGTCAATAAAGTGCCTTGTTTGTTATGTTTTGATCTCGGCACTAAACCTCATTAAGGCGAAATGTGGAAATGTATATTTCTAAAAATATCATCCAGAACTTGTCAAGCGATTCATGGCCCCTGTCGCACTACCTCTGCTGCTGCCACCCCTCCGTTTTGCTTTTGGCGACCCGCTTATGATTTATTGACATTTAAGAGTGTCTGCGTGAGCGTGTGGGGCAAAAGATGACAGAAACAGAGCGCATAAATAGCCCAAAAGCCAAACACAAGAGGAACACGGAAAAAATCAGGAAAATCGATTTATATTTTCAGCTATTTAAATAATTTTTGGCTTAGCATTTTTTTTTTAAAGAATTCATAGAGAAAATTTGTGGAAATTTGAGTAGAAAAAATATAGTGAAATAGCAAACTTAGACAGGGGACTATAAAGCTTTAAAAATTATATAAATTTGTCAAAAAAGACAAAATATTATCTATTAAATATATTTAGTAATCCATGACCCTTTTTCTAATATTTCAAAACCATTTTTGGGTATTTTTCTGACAGTGCAAATGGCATTTGCCACCTAAATAGGTTTATGACAGATGCGTTTCAGCCATTTCCCTGGCCGCCGTCTAACACATGTATTTCAATCAACGCCAGAAGATCTGAGAGTCGCAACAATCCTTAAATAGTCTGTGCCCAAGCGACTGCCCAGTCTGCAATGTTCTCTGTAGCTCTTAACCCATGCTGTTAACCCCCCTCAGTCTTTGTCTCAGTCTGTGCGTGTGCTTAGTATAATTAATTTTCACATTCGCCGCGCACTTTTCGAAAATAAAAACGAAAAAGAAAATGATGTCTGGCCCAACAATGAGCAGCCAAATTAGGATGCTGGGGCGGGGGCAAAATGCTACTTAGTAATGGCGGCTGCTGTACAAAAATTCTCTTGCGTGCCAAGAAAAAATTCAACAATTTGCCGCATTCCCGGGTTCCCCTTTTACAAATAATAATGTTTTAATGTGTAATTTAGCATATTTTCTCTTCTGTTTGTTTATTTGTTTGTTTTTTGGTGTTGAAAAAATTATGATAATGGCCCCCAGGGGGCGTGGAATGCGGAATACTAAGCATGTAGGCTGTAGATGGAAAACCAGGAAAAGCAGGTCATAACTTACATGAGAGTCGAACTAAGCTTTCGGTAATTATGCATCCAGAAGCTCTAAATCAAATATAAACAAGTTGGCATACGCATCTTCGATTCCCAAAAGCCACCCAAACCTGCCCCATCCACCATCGATTCTTGCTGTGTAACGAAACACTTTGCTTCGTGCAAATATACGCATTGCAATGCCATTACTAATTAATAACATAATCACTGCATTGCCTGTCATTTTGGATTATGTTCACAAGCGCACACACGCAATAGCCACCACCCACCTACGCCTCTCTTATTTCCGTTTCCTCCCCCAAAATATGATCCTTGGCAAAAGGGTAAACGCACACAGATATTATGGGAATTGTGGAGGAAATGTGCTGGCAGTCACTGGATTAAGCGGGTTAGTCACAGTTAATTTAGTTTGATCAATAATCTTCCATTAAATATTATAATGTATTACTTTATAATGTTTTTCAGCTCATCAATAAATGCTATATTCTATAATACAATTTTTTTAAATTTATTAACCTGATGTCTCCTAGAAGATTAAATCCATATATATCCAAAAACAATGCCTCAAGCACACACAGATCTAAATCATTTAGAATACGTACTTGGGAATTTCAACCTTATGTTTTCTTTTATTCTTATATTTTTTTTTTCATAAAAAGCAGGTGACTTTGGAATGATATTTCGAAAGATTTTATCCAGAAATATGTAAGATTTATTACGGTATTTATACCCTCTTTAATAGCAGAAACGATGCTACCTAATCGAAAGTGAAAATATTTCAAACTTAATTTAATAATTGATATCACAAATGAGCACCTTAAATAATTCAAGATAATGAATATTCATAATAATTGCTACCAAAGCCCCAAACAGAGTGATTAGCTTATTTGCTCTTGGCATCTCCTGTTGCCTTCCTTGGATGCAATTGCCTTAAATTCGTTGTTTATTAATTAAATAAAGGCAAATGCAAACTAATGCCAAGCCATGTGGTGCCAGTGACGGCCAAACAATGCTATTATCTCTCCGGAAATCCAAATCCAGTGAAATCTGCAACCCCTTTCAGTCGCATTGTATTGTTTTCCTACTTTTGGGTTTGGGCATTTAATGGATCCAAGGGGCAGCAATATGGAATTTATGCAACATCATTTATGTGCAATTATTACACATATGTAGTTAATGCAATCGAGAGAAGGGATGCTGCCATGAATGCCATAAATCTATTCGCAATGCAACTGCAGGATAATTCTGGCAATTCAACTTAAACACGAGCTATTTCATTAGGAGAGTTTACCGACCCCCCCAAAGCCAGAGAAGACTCGTTTGAAGCCATGTGTGAAATTAAAAAATTCAGCGATGAAAATTGGCATTGCAAGGGATCAAAATGTAATTTTCTACTCGCAATTTCTACATTCGAAATTGCAGAAGGAAAACCAGAAAATAAATCAACAAAATGCAGCGGAAAATAAAGCAGCGAGAGACTTAGCAATTTAGTTGATGACTTTCGCATCGCTATGTCGCTCGAAACACACATTTTGTGTAGCCGTAAAATATATTTCTTGTATTTCCATTTGTATTTTTAGTTTTTATTTGATTTGCTTTTGCGGTTTTAGAATTTTATTTCGGCCTTTTTTTTGTGGGGTCCAAAGTGGGATATCAAGCAGCATAAATTATGCTTATTAGCTAGCTTTTTGGTTTTTAGTCCAGATTGTTTGTTGTTGCCTTTCGCTTTGCCCAAAAGTTTTTGGCCAACTTCGCCCTCTTGACTTTTAATTGGCTTATTGTGTTGTTGGCTTGTCTAGAAGGCCTTTTTTTTCCTGCTCGCCAGCTTTGACTGCCCACTCACTCAGCTGCCGGATTGTGTTCTTTTCAGCCAGTTGGCTTTCGCCCATTAATTACTTTCTGGCCGCTCAAAGTTAATTGTCCCGAAATTGTTCATATATTTCATCAAAAAGGCAAAGCTGTCAACTTCTCTTGACTTGCTAATTGCCAAGTGTTTAGCTCTGGCAGCCGCACAGAAAAAAAGCTCTCTTCTTGCCGGCAAATAAAATAAAATAAAATTCAGCCACCGCCCACCAATCGCCGAAGAAAGCGATCGTTTTTGTCTACGCTCCGGCGATCGCGCATGCGAAAGTGATAGCGATAGTGGAGCAGCCAGCACACGCGATCGACGGAGACGGGAATATATCTATCTGAGAGATCTGACGACGTAGCCCCGCCTTCGTTTTTTATTTTACTTTTTTGAAAGCGTTTTGCGCGAGTCGCCAATCGAGGCAGATGCTGCTGGTTTCGCTGCCTTCACAGCCATCAACTTTTTTATATGTTTATGCAAACTAAGTGTGTGGCCATTTAAATTATAAAAAAAGGGGAGGAAATGGTTAAGATCTAATTTTGGAAAGGTATTTTCAATAATCTCTCTCACATGTCAGGATTACGTTATTTTTTCTCTATTATTTCAATGATATATTAATTGTTTTTTTTTATAAAAAAGCAAATAAATTAAAGCCTATCTAAACCTATCTAACCTATCTAAACTATTTAATTATCTTAGGTATTAGCTATAAGAGCCTATTTATACTTTATACCAACAATAAATCTTCCAATAATGTAAATTAGTGAATTTCATTCAAAAATATTATTTAATTTAATTAAAACAAATTTTTTAGAACGCCCTCTCTTGCGTCCGAACCCCAGTAAATTTATTTTATAATTTTGCACGCCAAGTTTTGCCTCTAAAATAGTATTCAGAGTAAAATCCTTTGCTGCGGTGGCGTATGCGTAACAATTTAATTAAGTTGCGGTGCCCAATAATACTAATAATAGAAAATTGCATTTATTGTTTTAAATTATGCACTCAGGCACACACACACACTTTGACACTTTGTGGTGTTCACTGTGTTTTTAGGTTGGAATCGAACATGAGGGTATTGCGCAAATAAAATAATATAACTATCAGTTCGACAATATTTATGTATTAATTAGAGAGAAAATAAAAAGAGCTATTTGCATTGCTTAAAATTTCAATTTAAAATGATGTTAAAAACCCACGCAGCGTATGCGTTATATTTGCTAAGCCATTTAGTGTCGGCTGTGCATTTGTGTGTATTAAATTATTCATGAATTGATTAAATAATTGCCGACTAATAAAATGTAAATTAGCTTTAATTAGTTAATTAATTAGCCAAAGGCAGGCGTGTATTCATTACACACACGACCGTGAAAGTGTCGAGTGCTTCTTTATAGATTCATAACGAATGATTTGATTTGATTTGTAATTGGATTAAAACTAAAATTTATTGCAGCGAAGCGTAGCACATATTTGCCACAATTATTTCTGTTTGAATGCCGATAAAGTGTTCCATCAAGTTGAAATGCCATTAAAATATTAATTGTCTAATGGCATTCGTATAAATGCTTTTCCATTTCCATTTACAATAAATAAGCACTTTGTTAATAAAGTGTCTAGCCTTTTAGAATGCCACTTTTTTGTTTGTGAACGCCAGTTTTATAAGTTGTTTGATATTTATTTTATCGCCAGCCATTAAATAAAAATTGTAATGGCTTGATAGCCTGCAAATGGCAGAATTATTTGTGAAATGCATTCAGAAATCTGACTTTGCTTCTCCCCAGGCTGCAACTGATTCATATCAATGGCAATATTAACAATAATAAAAGACAAGGGCAATAATCTCCAGCTGCAGTGTCCTTGTTCGGTTTGCAAACACAAAAATTAATTTAACGCAGCATAATTTTTAGCCTTTTCAGCCAACAGCCGACACAAACAGGCCATGAATGTAAATAAGCTTCAAGCCGGGCCCTGCAACAAATATGTCCTAGCTGGGTCACCCATTATGTGGTGTCCTCGAAGATGAATTGCCATTTGATTTGTTTGTGCTGCTTGTGGCAGCAGTTTAATTTAATTATCGCATTTGTCATTTGGCCAACTGCCACTGAACGTTGCCTAACTGCCTGTCCTCTGGCCTCAGGAATTGCCGCCACAGCATCCACCGACCATGCAATTGACCATATAAACAAACAGGCCAACAAATAGAGAGGTCAGAGCTGCAGAATAGGCATTTCCTATGAATTGTGAGTGGTTATCATTGGTTTAACTGAGATCGGTTTAGTGTCCGGCGCAATTTGCTTTTATTTTGAGTTTATGGAACGAAAAAATCTGTAAAATGAGAATCTAGAACCTAGAATCTGGCATCAAGTTCAGTTAAGTGCTTTTTGTCCATCTTTATTTGCATGTTTAAACCATCAACTAAGTGCCATAACTTCTAATCTAGAACTTCAAAATCATTCAAATTCAATCCCCAACTAGTTCGACAGTAAATAAATCAACATTTAGGTTGCACCTGAGTGGCCATTACATTCGGGTTTATGAGCAAACGATGGTAAACATTTAAAATGAAATGCCTAATGCAAATTGTTGAGACAGTAACACTGCAGGCCGCAAACGAACGGTTGCCAGCACACGCCCCTATGCTGCAAGTATGCTATGCGACATTATGCGGCACTGAACTGCACAAAGAACAAATTTGGGGAGATAATTATATACTTATTGAAGGATATTTAAGGGAATTACTAGGTTTTTTATTGGATTAATGTTGGAGTTATTAAATTATTTGTACGTAGTATTACGACTTTAAAAGTAGATTTTGTCGCCTGGCTCCAAGCTAAATATGTCGTTCCCCAACACTGCTCTATATTTTCTTATATTTAGAATTTATTTTGTAATATACATATGAGATATCCGAACAAAATTTTTTTCGGTGCACTGCATCTCCCCGCGATAACCCCCCTTCGCCGCCGGCACTAATATGCAAATGTAATTTGCTGCGTTTGGCGCGTGACGTTCGTTTGGTAATCGCAACACAATTACAATGTTGTCAGTTTTGCACGAGTGTGGGAGAATATGTCGCTGTGTGTGTGTGTGGCGTGGAACGCCAGTGGTGGCTGGAAGGGGCAGCTGAGGGGGTGGTGCCGCAGAGGTTGCAGTAGGGACAGCCGCATCTACGCGTAATTAATTGATTTTTATCTGGCTTAAGGCTATTTTACAGTTTGTTGATGACAGACGATGCAGACCGGCACACGGGAGAGTTCTCTGGATGAGGGAGAGAGACACACAGAATGGAACGAGTGCCCCAACGCCACCACCAGTGGCTGCACTGCGTCGAACCCTGCTCCATCCCTGGATGGATCCACACTGTGCCAGAGGGCAGCAGCATTTATGCCAACCGCACATTATGGCCGATGTAGAGTCTATTTAAAGCCAATTTTATGACTCTCACTTTGTGTCGCCCCTCTGATTCTTCGTTTGTTATTTTTTCCGGCCATTATTTTCGTTATTTTCGTTTAGTTAAATGAGGTAACTACAGTGGTTACAAAACTATAAATGGTGAATTCTTTTTTGTAATGAATAAAATTGGAAACTTAGTTCTTCTCTTAGTTTTCCAAATTGTTGAGATATTAATTAGAAAAGAATAACATCTAATATTTAAATTTGTAGTCATAAACTGTGTAGAAAAAACCACTGTGTGCAACATTGTATTTCCTTTGAACATGTTGTGTCTAAATTAAGTTAAAACTTCTGGCAAAGCCACTAGAAAATACATTTTATAAAGTATTTATAAAAGAAACAAACTATACACTGATCTCTTGATTAAATAAAGTGTAATTATGAGTTTAAAATACCACTGAGCTTTCGCTAGTAATTACCAGAGGAGTCGATGGTAATTTGATTCCAATTAACGTAAATCTCTCGCTGCAAACTTGATATCCTGGGTGTCCTGCGTGTGTGTGAGCCGCATTCGGTGGCGGTCGATGGGAAAATTGGCAAGTGCCAATGCAAATGGCCAAGAGGCTTAATGCCTGGCCACAGCAGGATACACTCGCACACGCTCACGCACAGAGAGCCATGTCCTGCAGTTAATTTGCTGATATTATTGCTGTGATTAACACATACATGTTTATGTGCCCTGACCATGTTTTATATATAAACAGCAAGGCACAACGCACAACATACACACACACGGGTGCCTCTGTGGGTCTGTGGTGTGGGTGAGAAATCTGTGCATTGCACTTGAATTGACGTCGGTTTCTCACGCACACACTAACCAGCACATACACACAGAGAGATAGAGAGAGAAACATGTCCTTTGCCAGTATGATAAATGGCTGGACCAAGCGGGCTTATAATATTAATAACACAGACAAAACACTTGAACATGTCGACATGCATAACATTTTGGCTCACACAGACAACAGGACATCAAGCCGAATACAGAGCTACAAAATCTGTTAAACAAAATTGGTAATAAAGTCGACTATTTCTGATATTATTTATGGCTTTTTCTTTATTTTAAATCTTCGATTTTATTTGAATATTAATTTAAAGAAAGGAATGGAGAGGAGGAAGAATTGGATCTTAGTTTTTAGCAAGATCGTTGTGGAATTTTAATACAAATTTAATTACATATTTAATCTCATAAGAAAAAGAATAAAGAAAAAATGATAATAAGTTAACATATTCATGTTAAAATTTTAAATATAAAACTTTCATTATCTTTTTCACCATGTACTCCCCGCACATCGTAGCCAAAGTGCTTAGTGTTTATGTGTATATATCAACTTGTAATTAATTGACTTGATGGAGAATGTAATTTAATTAAGCAAGCATTTCGATGTGACTCCTTGCCATATATATCCTTGTTGTTGCCATGGCCAATTTGCTTGGTTTCCATCTACAGAAACATCTACATCGACACATCCCAGCCTGCCGCCCACCGTTTTCTATTCTCCGTTTTCTACCGCCCCCGCCCCCCCCGTTCGTGTTTATCAGCCTGGGTCCTTTGCCATGGCAGCCAATTAGTCTTATGGCATTTGAGCTGCCACACAGCGTATGCGTAACGTGAGATTATTAATGCAAATCGGGTTTGCATTGACAGGCCCAGTTTTGACAGCTTTGAAAGGATTGAAGAGGACATAGAAATATACTGAGTATACATTTGCGGGATAATACTGTAGGAATGGCAGGTACTTTGCACCTAATTAGCTAGCTTTGTTTAATTTGTTTTAATGTTTAATGAGTTAAAGGTGCTCTGCCCGCTGAGTAAATATTTTGTAGTCCACTTCTATTGCTTTATTTAGTTGAGGAATTAAGTAAACACATTTTAGTAAGCTTTACACACCCTTATTAAATCACCTTAAACTGTTTTCTATAATAATCAGTATCAATAAATAAATTGCTCAATATATACAAATGTTATTGCCTTACTATAATGTCAGCAAAATATATACGAGTATATGTATATTCCAAATGATATTTTTTCTTATTTGCAAAAGTAGCATTAGTACATTTAATGATTCGTGGAAAAATGTCTGAGCAGTGTGGGAAAGGTTATCTTAGTTCATCTAAATCACGTATTGACCAATTCTAAGTGATCAATAGATTATTTTCTTATTTGAAAAAAAAAAAATTATAAAAAAGTAAATTTATTGATTCCTGGAAAATGTGACAGAAGTGTGGGAAAGGTTACCAAAGTTTGAACTATTCATTCATTGACGGCTGCTAACTGATCATTGAAAAATGATTATAGAACGTGTTTCTTTCTATATTATTTATATATATTACTATGTCATGTACAACAAATGACAAATGTAAACAAATTAAAAGTATTTAATGCCCATTTATTTATGGACTTTTCTTTACACTCCTACCAAAAGTTCGATTATATACAAAATAAAATCGAACTAATAATCACTTCGATGATTTCTTTATAGATTTCACTTTTGGGGCAAATGGTGTTAAATCGCTCAAGATAATAAATGATTTCTTAGCAAAAGTATTGTAAGAGAATGCTTGAGAAAGCCTATACAGCTTAACCTTCGGTTATTGAAACCCCAAGCAGCTGTCAACTGCAAATGCAGATAACAAACGACTTTCAGCGGTTGCCCAAATATATCCTGCTCAGGACCCCAAACCGCAAAAGGGGTCTTAAAAGCCCAATTCGCCGACTAATTTGAGTAAAATGCTGAAGTTTTTGATTAATTTAGCGCCGCTTTAAGAGCAAACACACTGGCAGCGGCGTAGTCGTGTGGTTGTACATAAATTTTGTTGTTGCCCTTAATTGGCTGACAGCAGTTGGGCCCCTGGGCATGTCCTTGCAAAGTTAATTTATTCTAATTAGTCAATAAATCTCAATTTATTTCACAATCAGGCAGGCGACCGTGTGAGTGTGTGCTTGTGCTTGCGTGTGAGTGTGCTTATGCTTTAAGGCATTTCTGGCTGGCAAATTGCAAATTGTATACTCGTCCTGCCGCCATTCTCCCCTTACCCTCAAATGACATGTTCGGGCAGCTGGTGCAAGTGCAACTGCAGCGGCAACTGCAACAAAATATATATAATTTGGCATAATAATTACTGAGGCATTAAGCAGCACATCACACCTTGCTTCCTCTTGTTATGCGCTTCAATTAAATTACGATAAATTTGCAATGGCTGCCGGGGCCATATTCGATTCGATTGCAAGTTGTGTAAATAATTGGCGGATTATTCTAAATGCAAACAGCTAAATCGCACTAAGAACAGTATGCTCGTATTATTCATATAATTTAACCAATTATTTTTTATTTGGTTAGAGGTACAGTGAGTGCCAGTGCTACCAAAGTCAATATTTTCCCTTATCTAACATTGAATTATAAAATTATCAGAATAAATTATTGTTAATATGATATATCGCTAAAATTGATCAACTTTTTAATTATCAAATAATAGCTGCTTATATTATTTAGCCCGTTTATTTATTTTTGCTAGCCACTGTACAACCATTTAATTTTTATTTTTATTTTTAATTCTGCATTTCCGTTAGCCGAACAAATTAGGCAAATTAAGTATTATAAGCGTCACACAAAATACACAGACAATTGAATATTTATGGGTGAATGTGCGCATTAGATTGGGATTATTGAGTGAACGAGATAGAGAGAGTCAGAGCTACAAAAAATAGTTTAATTTAATTAAATGGCCACAACTGCGACTATGCTCTTTGAGCTAGCTTTGGCCAACAGCAAATAATGTCACATTAAATAAACCAAATAATACCTCGGAAAACATACTATGTATTCCATTCAATTTGCAATGCTAAACATGGAAAGAAAATCTCGGTTGAAAAAATGTCCTTTGTTCGAAATTAATTTTAGATTTGTGTGTTGAAACAGGACAGGAAAAAGATGTTCTTTTAAAATAAAGCAGGCAAAATATGGATTCTCTCATAGCTTAAAAATAATATAATATAAATACTAATATAAATGATCCTAAGAACCGGCTGTATATTATATATTTGTATTTGTGATCATTATTCTCACCTGAGTTTCGGTGACATTCAGGAGCTTGGCCATTTCGGTGCGCTCACTGGAGCTGAGATACTTCTTCACCTCGAACATTTTCTCAAGCTCAAAGATCTGTCGTCCGGTAAACGTAGTGCGGGCCTTCTTCTTGCGCCTGGCATCAGTGGATCCCGAATCGGAATCATCTTCGGTCGTCTCCAGTGTACTGTTTGCATTGCTCTGCTGGGCGGGATTGGCACTGACCGGATTAGCACCACCTCCCGGTGAGCTATTGGCCACCAGCTTGTCCCGCATCAGACTGTCGCTGCTGCCGGTGGGACTGATGTCCGGCGGTAGTGCCACCGTTGCGGTTGTGGCTGGCGTCAACTTCTTTTTCTTGGCCGCCGGCTTGCCCGAGTTTTCTGCAACAAAAGAGTATTTATTGACTCGTTGGCATTTGCATTTGTATTGGCCATGTGTTTGCTTGGCTTTTCTATCGAATCGCAGCTGTTTAACCTCAATTGGGTCTCTTGGCTGGCTGTCATGTCATAACCGCTTTTGCAATTAGCCTCCCCACCCGTCAAATGTAACAGCAATTGACTCGGCCAACTTAACTGTCTTTTGTTATGCATTTTCCCCCACTTCTTGACTTTTATGTTTTTACCCTGATATTTATTTTAGTTATATATGCTTTATGGCAGAGTTATTACGTTTCGATTTCGCAGTTTGTCACTCCAAAATAACGATAGAAAACTATAATCTATAGAAACTACTGATTTACTTGACAAAAATTATAAGAAACTAGAAAACTATTGTGTAAAATTATTTTTCAAGCATGAACAAAATTATCAAGGGAACTGCTTATGTTCCACAGATATTACCACACAGACCACAGATATTATATTTGTGGGTTTATTTCATGATTGATTTATATACTACTATTTTAAGAATCTGCAATAGTTAAGCAGGGCATTTATTAACCCCCTTCAGTGGCCACTGACCGACTTGTAATGTCGGGTGAAAACAAGTGTTAACAGGGCTATATAGGCTATATGGTTTTGGACTTGACGGCGGGGCCAAAACGTGTCTGGCATAAGTCGTTCGTTCGTTTGTTGCCTGGACAACTTCAATTACCAATGCATAATTGAAATCTAATTGACAGTTAAATGCAAAACGTTCGATATCGCTGCCGCTGTCGCTGTCGTTGTCGTTGTCGCATTGCTAATACGCCGCGTGGGCCCCAAAACGGCCTCATATGGCCCACTCAGTCGCAAATGCATGACACTGTGATTAATTAGGCGGGGCGGACGGGAGAACTGGCGGTTGGGCGACATCAGTGCCATTGCCGCCGTTTGTTTTTCTCGCTCGTCTCCTCTATGCCATTGTCGCCGCCACTGGCAATTGGCAATTGGCAATTTTCACTATCGGACACCCTCACCCACTCCCAACACCCCTACCTCAGAGAAATGAAAAGTCGCGTCGAGTCGATGCCACTGGAGTGTAAAGGGCGCCCCAATGGCGCGAAATCAATAAAACTAAATGGCAAAACAAAGGCGAATACAAAACAAGAATACAAAATACAAATAAACCAACAACAAGCGCTGTGAGGGTGGGGGCTCAGCGTTAAAAGCCCAATAACAACAGCCAGCCAACTTGTGCAATTAGAGCAACAACAATAAAAACTTTGCACAAATGTTTGTTTATATATTTGCCGTGGCCACTGCTGTTGCTGCTGCTGCTGCTGCTCTTGTTGTTCTTAACGCCAATCGCCAATTGCCATGTCATTTCCATTAGGCCCAGTCGACGGCGGAGCATTTAAATGTCGTTTCGCCAAGTAAACAAACAAAATAATATAAAAGTAGTAAAAGAGGTTCAACTACATTACCCTAAGCTCTACACCGAAAAATTGTTACGACAGGATATAGCAAGGATCAGGATTTATTAAGAAATGTAATATATTAATTAAGATAATTTAATTATAGTACTTTCAGTATGTTAATAATGTCTATAATGCTTAAATAAACCCATCAAGTCTGCTCCTTGTATGAACATAAAACTAAACTAATTTCTCTTGAGAGCGATTCGGTTAAGCGCTTGCATGTTGAGAGTCGTTGTAGGATTATAGTAAATTTTATTATTTTTAATAGGTGTATAGTTTCCTTAATTTTCGACAACCTCCTCAGAATATATTTCAGTTATATATATAATTAATTTAATTAATATGTTTTTATTAGGCAGTTAAGAAGGGAGAAATATTTCTCTCTGTGTGGCTATTGCTTGCCCGATTTGAAGGCAGTTTCAGTTATGGCAGCTGCAAAACAAGTAATTAAGCGAAAATTAACTGATGACTGGATGTCAAACAATCGGATGTGGCGGCTGGCCAGCGTCTGGAAGTTCGTCATTCGATCGTCTTGCTATTTTTGCTGTTGTTGTTGCCTTACCCCCCAAGTCTGCTACGTGATTTTAATAACAATAAAAATTGAACACAACATTGAGCAATTATCGCAGCAAGCTAATAGAAAAAAAACTAAAACAATAGCGAGAAGCTGCTACAAAATTATTTAAATGCTGTTGTTCTCAACTTTGCTTATTTTGCTCGCCGATAGCCATTTTGTATTCGCATTATTTTTATTGTTGTTTTTGCTATTACCATGTGCATAATATTGCTAATTGCATTTTCGATACATGTATGTATGTACATATATTTTTGTGGCATTCCGCGCTGGGCTGGCCTCTCTTGCGAATTAAATCATTTTAATGCAGCGAAAATTCAAATTCAAATTCAAATTGGCAACCAATTCGCTTTCACAAATACATAAAAATAACAAAGCAATCAGCCAAAAGTGCATCTAATTAAATTTTGCACATTTTGTTAAACAATTACAATTTCAATGGCTCATTAATTATCGAAACCAGCGCGGTGATGAACTCATATACATATATATGTGTATTTATTTATTTCGCAAGCTTTTAGTAAAGTAATTAAAATGGAAAACACAGGAAACATTATCAACTTTAGTTGGAAAAAATAAGTAGATTTAATATTAATTATTTAATCTGTAATTGAATTTCTACGAAGTTGCTGGTGTATTTATATAAATATAATTGATTTTGAAATTCTTCGAAGTCTGGTCAGTTTTTTATCACAAAACCTCTTCAGTTTTCGTAGATATTCTAACAACAACAATCTTATAACTTTTAAATTTCCACAGAAAAATAATAAATAAAATATATATACATACATAAATGCTAAGGACTGCGATAGTGTTATTCAATTTCCACCCATTTTGCATAATATAATTAGGCTATAAATGGGCGGCGAAAACCATAGAAAATTGAGTAGCTGACAGACGAGTCGAAGCTTAACTGGAGTGTGGTAAATTCTAATGGCCAGGCCATTAGTGTTGCCAAAAAAAAGAAGAAAAACAAGGCAACGATGCTACTGAGCGGGCACGAGATGATGATACCCGATGGGCATCATTTAAGTTGGCAGAACACGCATACGCCGCGTTGCCCGCCGTACGCTTCGCTGAAGCGTGTTGAGAGCTCCGCGCTCCGCTCAATTGGCAGGCTCGTCGAGCGTTGCCATACAGCGCACATATCTATCTACCAATTCGGGGCGGCGCCAATACGAGCGATCACCTCAGCAGGGAACACTGTAGAAAATTTAATTTTTAAATGGGATATTAAAAAAAAACTATGAAAATCAAGGTTCTAATTAAATTTCCCTTTCTTCTTCTGTATCTCTGATCTCAAATCTGAGTTCCGTTTACCTCCATCACATCAGGTTATGTTTTCTTGTTTTTGGGATTAGGAAAATGGTCTTTTGATTCGCGATCACCTTTATAATAACTCTCTCATCTAAATATTTCCGTTCTGTGTAATGTAAACTTGGCCCTTTGAGTGCTTACCCTTCTTGCTAGCAGACTTGCCAAGGAGTGTGCTCTGTTTGGTAGGCGCCATGGGTGAGTTGTTGCTGTCGCGCGACTTTTTGCCCACACACAGATCCAGGGGCTGATCGAGCGGAGTTGCTGCTGCTGCTGAGACTGCAACAGTTGCAATAGTGGCTGCTGCCGCAGTAGCTGCTGATGCTGTGGCTGCTACTGCTGCATTGGAGGAGGCACTCTCCTCCTCGCTGGCATCGCTCATCGAGATGGAGACACTCCTAATGGGCTGTTGCTGATCCTGCTGCTGATACTGCTGCAGGATACTGCTCGGTGATTTGGCCGGACCGGAGGGATCAAAGGCGCCCTCGGGCGCATCCCACTTGATCAGGGGCATGCCGAGGATATCGGCAATGGAGTGGGGTGTAGGGCGATTTGGTGGGCGGGCGTAGACATGGGCATGCCAGTTAGTTGGGTTTCCAGGTGTGGTGGTTGCACTTGCAGGTGTGCTGGCAGAGCGTCGCTGTTGCTCCTGGTGCGGGGTATGCAGTGGCTGCTGCTGCTGGGGATGCACTGAGCTTGGCCTAAAAGTAGAGTTTGAATTCGATATGAATAATCAGGAGAAATATGGTTGAAACATGGATTCTGCAACGCTATAATCATTATAATAAGCAATTTCTCACCTGGGAGCCACCGCCTCCAGTTGCTTCTGCAGGAACGTGGTCGGCGGACTATCGGGGATCATCGGACTGCCGCCGCTCGTGTTGTTGTTGTCGCGCACGCGCAACATTTTGACCAACTTCTCCTTGCTACTGGGACTCACCATCGCCGTGGATGATGGCGGAATGGTTAGGGGATTACTATAAACGTAGGTCATATTATTCTGATGCTGATGCTGGATGGTCTGGTGCTGCATATGATGATGATTATTAAGATGATGATGATGCTGCTGCTGTTGCTGATCTTTAACAATGCCGTAGTTGTGCCCTAAAGCACCACTAACCATTTCCGCTGCCACCAACTCCGAATCGCGTTCAGTTTCGGGCATCATTTAGGCCACGCTGCCTGAAAAATAAAGAGAACAAATTAAAGTTAAAGCCAGTGTAGTAGTAAGATAGGGAACTGGTGGGAAGTTAGATTAGCTCGAACAGCTGCGCATTTGTCGTCAACTTGTTAATGGTTTGCCTGCCAACTGGCACCGCCTGCCTGCCCCCTGCCAGCCCGGTAATGTAATTTGTGAACGAACGCCCTCGACGTGAAGGCCAAAAGGCTTCGTTTACTACAGCACCCCCTGCCTTTCACCTTCAACTTCCACATCCTCCTTAACTCTGAGACCCAAAAGTAATGCAATAAAATACAGCGTCAGTCCGTTGCCACTTGCTGCCCGTGCGCAACGTACACTGGGGGAAAACCGTTTCGATTTCGTACTTGCAAGACTTTTTATAAAAAACTTCCCATGATAAGGAATGCTACATATTCTTTCTTGTTTGTTTGTTCGCATATATGTATATTATATTTTCCTTTTAATCAATGGAAATGGAAGAAACTGTCATTAAGTTTGAAAATACTAATTTCCTATTTATTCGGCATTTGTATTCTTCGTTTTATGTGTCAACTGCTGAAGAGATAATTATAATTAGCAGATATTTGTTAGATCCGTATGAGAAATGGTTTTTGGGGCTGATACTCAAAAATTGTGAAATCCATGGTGACTTATAATCGTATTAAAGTTTTTAAGAAGCTAATGAACTTTAGCAATGAATTAAATTAAGAGTTATTCGAGTTTGCACTGATTTAGAAGCCTTATAATTGTATGTACGTTCTTATGTTTGATTCTTAAATATGATATGAAAGTTTATTTATAATTTTGCTTCTATATATTCCCAAAGAAAATCTGGGAATGATACTTTTTTTTTGTTTTCATAAAATTTTACTTAAAAATTAACGTGTAGTTCAACTTATTTAACCCTTCAGCAAACCTTGGCTTCGTCTGCTAAATGGGGGTGAGTTGAGTCGAGAGTCGAAATGGGTTGAATGAGGCTGGGCTTGGGCTTCAGTTTGAGTTCAGTTTGGGGGTCAGGCGTAGCCTATTTCCTGGCGCACTGCGTTGTGATTTGCATAACAAAATGTTGCACAATCATTGCGAAAGAGAGAGGGCAAGAAAGAGAGAGAGATGGATAAAGTGGAGAAGAGGAAACGAGAGGAAGGATTCAACTAGGCGGCACATACGTTTTCAAGTGCTGAATTCAGCAGGGTGGAAGGGGCACCGAGAGTGGGCGGTGGGCGGTGTCGCACAGCCTTGTACATTTGTCACTGTGTGCGTGCGTTTGCGTCTGTGTTATTGCGAGTGCTGGCTGCAAAATTTATGGCACAGCATTTGAGTGTGACACAATTTAACTTAATTCGTTAAGTCAAGAGCGTGTGACGCGTACAAGGAAAATTATTATATTATTTTTTAAGGGAATTTGTGACGAACTATGTTTGTATATATGGTTTTTGTTCGGACTAATTCATAATGTGAATTAAAAAGCTTAAAAAATTAAATTTAAATAGAAAAAAAGGTACAATCGCATGATAAACATTGAACTTAATCGGCAAGAACGTTACAACCTTTTATCTTGATCTCCCTTGCACTTGAGAGATACAATAAAATATATTTAAAAAAAATGCTTTATAATTCTGAAGTCAATAATATGCATTTAAATTTAAATTTAACATTTTTTTGTTATTATAACTTAACAATTTTAATTAATACAAGAAAAGTATTCACATTTTTATTTTTATTTATCATAAATATACTTCATATGTACATACATATATAGTTCTACAAACATTAAATAAATTCCCCAGAAATCAGTTTTAATTTTTAAAACTCATAAACATTTTATAGTTAATTTGTTTGGCATTTTAGCGGCATCGTTATGGCGTTGTTACAACTCATAACTGGCATATTCCCCGAAAGCAATTTAAATTAATACAAAACTGCACAGCCACCCACAACACACTCACACACACAAAGGCACAAACACATGCTGATTGTTGCCACCCAAAACACAACCCACTTTCACAGTCGCCGTCGCAGTTAGCGTCGCAGTTGGCGTCGCAGTTGAAATGTCAGATTCAAAGAGCGCGCGCTCAATAAAGTGATGCGTGCTTAAATGTTTTTTATTACCGTTCAGGCGGCAGCAACAACAAAAGGATGACACGGAGCTATTTGCCACACTCGCACTTCCACCCATTGCTCTTGCTCTCTCAACATTGTTTCGCTCACTTGGCCGGTCTCTCTCTGGCTTGTGTGTTGCCAGCAACATGTTGCCAAGGCCTTGCAAAATCACTTAAAGCGAAATAAAATAAAATGGCAAAAAGCAACTGCAAAGCCAATTCAGAGTGGCCAAAGGGGGGCGCGGACGAGGAGGTCAAGGGAGTGAGCCCAGAAGGGCAGGCAAAGAGAGAGAGGAGAAGCGAAGGGGAGAAGAAGAGAATGTGTGGTGTTGTTGCTGGCTGATTTGGGGGACATATTCAAGCAGCGGAAGTGAGGCAGGCAAGCGGAAGAAGTTATTTCAATTGCCTTACCAGCAAGCTAGGGAGAGGCATGGCGATAGAGAGGGAAGTACACGAAGAAAAAGTCGATAGACTATTAGATCACTAAATTATTATATTTTTAAATATAAGAAGAGATTTTTAAAAATAAATATTTGATTACTACTTTAATTACACGATTCATTGGATGTATATTTTCTGTTACAACTAATATAATTCTAATTCTAAAAAGCTGTAAGTTAGCTGAAGAGTTTCACGAATCCATACAAATACTTTTTTTTCTGGTTAATTAATTTTATAAAGAATTATCCATTTTACAATAATAAGGTATAGAATTTATGTCATTTTTAATATTTGGTGTTTTATAAATCTGGCTTTTTCTCTCAGTGCCTGCGATAAATGGCGCCCAAAAAGAGTGCCCTGCCCTGTGGGCACGTTCAGTAGCTTAGCGAGTGGCTGCGAGTGTGTGTATTAGTTACCTGGCACGCTTCTGCCTCGGCCTTTACCTCCACTCCTCCACATCTCCACCTCTCCGTCTTCTACCCTCATCAATTCCCTGCGTCCTTTGGCCCGGTGACCCCTCCTCTAAACCCTAACTCGAGCTGTGTGGCACAGGACCCAAGTGTCGAGTGCCAGGACGAGGGCTAATGGCATTTAAGTTCTGCCCGCCACGGCACATGTGTCAGCTCAGGAGCGCGCTGGATGGGAATGTGCGACGGAATATATATATATACATATATACTGGATGGAATGTTAAAGATGCTGGTTATAAGGGTAAAAACTGAATGCTGCGGAGAAGCCATTGTGTAATCTTGACACTAAAATAGCTAAGCGAAAATCTTTTGCACTTCATTAATGGAGGTTTCTACATAAGGTTGCTTAGAATTTTTTCTATTTAACTTTCTATTATTTATAAGACTTATATTATCAGTAAAATAATAACATATCAGAAGAAATAACAAATAAGGCAAGAAGTAAATGTATAAAAAAAAAGTATTAAAAATTTTGCATTTAATATTATGATCATAAAAGGGTATGATAAAGTTTATAATATTTGTAGTATTATCTTTCAAATTAATTTTAATACCTGAGCAGTCAGAAGATCATCAGGCTTAATTGCTATAAGCATGACATTTAGAATTTAACTGACTTTGTGGAAATGCGCTCCTGTTATATTTTTTGTTCATTGAAAAGTCTACATTTTGGGCATTTCGGCAACTTTCTGCCAGCCATATTTGGCCTCGGGGCTTACGAGATGGTTTTTGGTCCCGTCTGTCTCTGCTCAGCCAGTATTCTGTCTATTTTATTTCATTTTCATTTTATTGCATTGACAACAACGCAACAGCACACATTCCACAGGGTCAGAGGACAGGATAGGCGGGAGGACATTATTTTGGTAGATGTGATGTGAGGTGAGGGACGCTGACTCTACTTGTCTGACGTTTTGTTGGAATTTTAACAAGCCACTCTCGAATCATCATCATTGGGGTCTGCTTCATTTGGCCCACGGCAGTCTCTGGGTTTCTCGCTCATCCATTTTTGTTCCCTTTGCGACTGGTTCACTTAGCGAAAAACGCGTTTTGAATTCAGAATTAGTCTCCAATTCAGAAAATTATAGCGTTGCCTAAGATTTACATTTCAAAATCTCTCGAATAGTAACCTAAAAGTAGGCTATGAAATGTTTTAATTCTTTAATTTAGACATTTAAGCAGCGTTTTGAATTTTTTCTTTCGAGTGCTGCTGTTGTCTCGTTTCTTCTCATTTCTCTCGTTCCCTTGTTCACGTTCACGTACACGTTCGTCATCGTCTTTGCTTTTCAGCTTTTGGTTTGGCATTCTGGCTTTCTTCTTTTCTTGGCCGTGTGTTAGTTTTGACGTTAACTGCGGCTGACTTTGTCCGCCTCCATTTTTGTATCTTCACGCCCCCGCTGCCGGTCCCTTTACCAGCACACACCACCCATCGCCCAGTCTTTCCCTTTCGTACTGTCGGTTCTGCCTTGTCAGCATAATTTAATGTGCGTTTCCTCCGCGTCCTGCCTTCTTCCTTGCTGTTATTCTTTTGCTCTGCGCTGTCAACCTGGCAGCTAAAGTGTGTAATTCGTCATTCACATTTACCAGCCCCCCCGACGACCTACACCTCATTCCACCTCTTAGCTGACTTTAGCCTGTGCGTCATCATTTCAAGCCTTGTAAACCTTACAAATTACGGGATTTTATAGGGCGTCTTTTGAGCAAATAACCGTATAAACCTTTGTATTTGAACCGTTAAATATTATAACTGAATTAGCAGGAATGTTATGTTAATATTGAGATTTTTCTTGTTGACCTCTTTTTTTTTTTTGATATATGAATATATCTGGGCAAGTCTGGGCTCAAATACCCCTGGGAATCTCTACTAAACTATTGATGATTTCATGAGACTTTAATGTGATCCTAGTACTCTATGAAATTTATGCCCAGCTAATTGGCATTTAATGAAGTTTTTAGTTTTTAAATGCTTTGAATATTTACATAATTACTGACTAATCATGAATATATCAATGAAGACAGCTTAAACCACAGCCCCGAGGCATTTAAGGAATTTTTGACTAGTGGAAAAGCAGACGGGAATACACCGCTAATTGATTTTTATGAGGTGTTCTAATGAATGTCCTGGGCGGCCCATAATTGCCCTGGCGAAAATGTACACAAGATACACACTCACACACACACTTTGTAAACGCTATTCCCAACGTGCCGTGGCGATGTGCGCATATTTCGCTGGTAAAGTCTCTGAATATTTCATAAAGTTATGTGCTCGCTAATTAAATTGCCGTGACACAGGCACAGGATACACTGGGTACAGCTGAGGATATGATGGCAAACATTTCACTATCGACAGCCTTGGCAGCGCCTCCCCTCCACCCCTAGCTAAGCAATTTTAAATGAATTTACATTAAACGTTACCGCAGAGACGACGCGGGCCCGTCCGCGTGATAGATTCCTTGGCAAGTTGGCTTGTTCGTGCCTCACTTTAATTGTTTTTAATTTGCCTGGCTTCGTTATGTACTTACATGCGCTAGTTTTATTTTCTTCTCTACTTTTTTTTACTGAGAAAACTTTACCCTCAACAATATAAGTTAATAAAACATACACACGAGTGGAAATTAAAATGAAATAAACTTTTACTTTTGCAGTTTTAAATTGGGTTAGCACTCTGACCGACAGACTGCCAAACAATTGAATCAGTCTAAAAGTTAAAGTTGTAGAAACTTGACAGCTCGACCGAAGGCAACATCAGCGTGTCTCGAATCCCAATCATATTTCCAATAGAATATATATATAAATATTCTCATATGTATACGCCCCACTCAAACGATTATTATTGTCAGCTATTCTGTGTGTGATTTTCCTCAACTCTGTCAAGTAGTATGTAGTTCAGTGTGGGGGTTCGGCAGGGATAACTTTATGGAATGGAAGCCAACATGGCTGCATAAATAAATCATAAAATGCTGAAAACGATTGTCGGGTGTGTGTACGAGCGTGTGTGTGAAAAGTGGCAATTGTTAACTTTTCCGGGCGCTGTTAGAAGAGGGTGTGTGTGTGCCGGAAAATTCGATCCAAGCAATTGCAGCGCGAGAGTTGCAATTTAGTCAATGTATTATTCAAGTGTTTTTTCGGTTTGTTGTGGGTTCCGGCTTATCCTTGATGGCAACAGTATCGTATTTTCCCACATATGTAGGTGAAAATAACTAGTTATGGCAGACAAAAATTGGATAAGTAAGCAGCTGACTGTTCAATTTATTATTATTTATTTACGAACGATTTGCGATAACTGGAATGTGAGAATGAGACGTTATTGGCTCAAAGAGTTTCATTTGATTTGATTTTATTTCTGAGTAAATTCAGTTTGAAGATTGCTGGTATCGTTTCTTGGTTTATTTTTTGTAATATTTATTTAAACTATGATTAAAAATATAATTATTTAGATATATTTTATTCAATAAAGAATTGATTTTAATAATTGCTATTAGAAGCAATAGGTCACAAAATTATTTAAATGTTATCCATTACATTTTTTTCATTAAATAGAGCTTAGGAAAGTCTTTCAACGAGAAACCAATCATTCAAATTATAATAATATCTTTGGATTTTTACTCAAAACATCCTGAAAATGCCAAAGCAGAGCTATTAAATTCTTGATAATATACACTTTATTTTATTGTTATTGAATTGTACACTAAGTAATTGTTTTTCCAGTTAGTTCAAATAAATAGCTCAATTCCTTGGGTTCCAATTTATAACTGATTGCCTAGATTTTCGCCACTTAAACGATCCTTTACGCTGCTAAATGGCCAAGGATAATGGTCGCACACACCCAACTCAAGGTGGAATCACAGTCCCTCGTCAGTTAACATTACAGCTACTTTTGCTTTAGCTTTTGCGGGTAAAATTCCGGCACACACATCCATCCCTCCACATCCTTACTGCCGTGGCACACCCAAGCAAACACACACACACACTCACGGGGCCAAAATGGCAGCCATTCGAAGCCAAATCTGCAGAGCACACAAACATTACGAGGCTATTTTGAGCAGCAGCATTTAAGCTCTTCAATCTACAATTCCCGGGGCGATGTCTTAAACTTTTGCCACTGCTTTCAGTGCTGCTGCTTCTGTTTCTGTTGCTGCCACATCCACTGATGTTATATTTATTTATTTTTATTGACAGCATTATATTTTATTTATTATATTGAATTCATGTCATTGTGCTGCCACGACCAGTTCGGGGCCATGTTGGGGAGTTTATGGGGCAGGGAGTCATTCGCTGCCAGCGACAGTGGCACGTTCTCTCAACTCAACTCTCTGAGATGTGTGTTTGTGCCATTATTGTCAAGTCAGCATATAAAGCAGCCAAGCAGCTCACCGAAGGGTATGCGAAAGCAACTCCCAAATACACACACAAAATCACTGAACAAAAAAAAAATGTACATATTTAATAATTAAATATTTGTATATCTTTTTCATAGCCTACTTTTTTAGGTGGTTTAATATTGGGGATATTTTATAGGCGAAAATATATGAAACACGAGTACCATGAGGCAGTATTTGTCTACCATAAAACAATAAAAAACTTTTAAACTTTATAACTAAACTAATCTTATTTCTTGCTTGAGATGTAATTATTTTTTAGATTTTCTATATATTTGTATTACCCATCTAATCCTTTTTAATGAATTTTTCTTCTCAGTGTTAGCATTCGTAGTTTGAACGGAAATCGTTATATAAATCAAAGACAGATTATAAATGCTGCGCAATTTTCGAGTTATTTTTACTTGATGCCCGTCAGCCAGCCAACCAGGGGTTGCTTCTGACGCTTTTTCGGGGGATAAAGCAGATAACTGAAAAAAGGTTAGATACAACTCTGTGATACAGTGAAGCCTGCGACGCGTGACAGCTGTTGTTGGTCAACTGTTGAGCTCATGAGGGGACGGAGTGCGGAGTGCTCATTAGCGGGCAAGGGAGCAATCGAAATTTAACGAAAAACGAGTGAAAATGTCAGCTAATTATGTTTGCATTCTCGCCACCGCCGCCGTCCGTCATATAGAACTGCCGCTGAGCCGGAAGCGCCGGCAGGCTCATTTCCGTTTGAAATGTTTCCTGTCATAATTTTTCCCCTGCTCTGTAGTCCCACAATTTTCCGCATCGATTTTGGGTGCTCTGTGTAAGTGCGCCAAGAATAAGTCAAAAACTTTGAGGCAATTTGGTTTTTAAAGCTTTTACCGCCAAGGGTCCTTGGATTTGTGTGGAAAGGAGAAAGGGAGGTGGAAGGCGGAAGGCAGAAGGACGTTCGCTCGCTTGTCATGGCTTATTTCACTTGAACTTTGGGTCAGCAAAGTTGGCTCCAAAAAGTTGGCGTGCTCAAGCTTTATTTTTTAATTTGCTGCGGCATTTCATTCGCTAAACGTTTTTGCTTATTTTTTTATATATTTTTTACCCTCTACTTTTTGGCCATTAGGCAGCCGCTCCTTTGTCCACGAAAGAGAAAAAGAGCGCTCACCGCAATTAACTAACTGCCTATGATTGATGATCTTTTAAATGGGCGCGCGACAATGGCCCCTACATTATTATAATTCCTTTATTTTTGTGGAGTGAGCGGGCCCTCAAGTGGGTCAAAGGTCGCCAACCTCAACTAATTGACGTTCAATTGGGCCACATGTCGTCGGATTGGATTGACTTGGCCGGGATTGCATGGCATCGCACAGAATTGCATTGCTAGTTTTGCTCTTAATTGTCAAATGAATGCATCTGCCGGAATGGCAATGGAATGTTTTAAATTAATGCTTTACTGCTGCCTTGCTCCATGTGCCATCGATTATTTATTGCAGTTTACTCAGTCCATCCCATTAAATCTATCCATCAGTCAGTCAGTCACTCAGTCAGTCAATCAATCAATCAATCAACTGGCTGGCTCTGGCACATAAAATATGCAAAAAACTTTTAACAAATCAACTTAATAAAATGTGAAAAGTTTTCACAGCATTCGGGTTGAGCTGCGGAAAATTTCTATCGATATTTGTGTAATATTTCTTAATTGGAGTTGGCAAAGAAATCGGATTGTGTAGAAATTCAATTGATATTTATTAGTTAAACTGTAACTGGAAAGTAGAATAAACTGTTTTACGATTTTCCTTGCATATTGTAAGCTTTGCTAAAGGTTTTAAGTTAAGGTTTAATAGTTTTATTTGGAGTAATGTTTTAAAGCTTGTTTCGTTCCATTCGATTATATTCATTTGTAATATATATTTTACCTTTCTATATTTATATGTATATTTTAAATTTTATTTATGCAAAAGCGGATAAAGAAGTTTACAATATCATATTAATTTTTCGAAGGTAAAAAATATATAAATATGGGAAATAAGCACTTGAAGGAATTTCTTTTTTCACAAACAAATGCTCACATTGTCTTTTTGATTTTGCTTTAATTAATATTATTAATATTAATATTTAATTATTTATGTTATGTAGTCCTTAATCTTGCGTCTTGTTGTGTATTTTAAGCTTCAACTTCACAGATTTAACTCG
Source organism: Drosophila parvula (assembly GCA_018904695.1). Taxonomy (NCBI): domain Eukaryota; kingdom Metazoa; phylum Arthropoda; class Insecta; order Diptera; family Drosophilidae; genus Drosophila; species Drosophila parvula. Next base: position 10,299 of record JAEIIG010006334.1, on the reverse strand, counting down.
ACCCGAAACGTTTGAGCTGCGAACGGTGAATAAACTAAAACTAAATAATTAAGTTGAGTAAAGATTCATAATTCGACGCGTAGTATTAGAAGCATTAGACTAGACGTATATGTCTTTCTGTATAGACGTAGATGTCTTTCTGTATAGGTTTAATATATAATGACGTCACATTTCTTGCCTGAAGCTCACGGCGCACCCAATTGATAAGGTGTGGAAAATATATTAAAAAAGGAAATTAAATAATGAAGGTATTATTCAATACCGTTCCATAAAAAAGTGCGCGTTGTAATAATAATATTTCATTGAGTGCGCAATTTTCCGGAGTGAGCCGTGGGCCTTGCGAAATATGATAACTCCTTCTGTCAGACAATATTTGGCATCTCTGTGCGGCTCGATCTCGACCATGCCGGCCTGAAATATGAGTCAATTATACTTCCGTACGCATAAATTAATGATTAATTGCAAAATAAATTGACTTGCGTCACTTAATTACGTAGCGCGGCGAATGACACTGGAGAAAGCTGATAGCAAAGGGGGGGTGGCACGGGCACAGACAGTGGCGGCAGTTGTCACGCCCCGTGCAAAGCTCGTCAGTTGTCCGCCTGTCAACGCACTCGCACACTTACACTGGGAGAAATAATAGAGTATTTTCATTGGCAAGGCAATGTCAATGAAATTATATTCATAAATTCTTTATATTCTGATCTAAAAGTTAAAAATCTCTTGGTATTTGTTCACATTTTAAAACGTTTTTAAATAAAGTGTGTTCATGTTTTAGAAGTTAAATAATAGAAATATTAAAATAAGTACGGGATTGATGAATATTTTATAAAATAAGGGGATGTATTTATTTTTGATAATTGATAATTGGTTTTGGAATATCTATGAGGTTTACAGTATAATTTAAATAATTTTTTAAGCACCTTGTTTAATTTATTATTGTATAAATTATATATAAAAAAATATTAATTCTTCTAGCAGATACTAATACTGAGTTACTTCTTATTTGTCACCAATATTAATGGCATTAATTAAGAATTTAGGAATTTATAATCAATTCATAATTCTCTCAAATAAATACTACAATTTTCTCCGAGTGTGCACCAAGAGCAACAAACACAAGCACAGAACGGCAATTTCTGCTGTTGACATTCACAGTCAAACATGCTTAATTAATGCCAGCAACGTTGCCATCTCACATCCCCGACAACGCGACAGTAAATGAGAGCCGAGAGCAGTATGACAACATTAATGCGAACATTAACAAAAACTGCTGGCGCTGCTACTGGCACTGGCACTGCCACTGCCACTGCCCCACTGCCTACTCCTGGCTGTGCCAGGCTGCCTGCCGGCTGCCAAAAATAAACACTCGCAGGCATCATAATAATGATACACGGCCAAAGTCGAAGTCGCTGGCTCCTCTAGTGAGTGGCCCGATGGTGCTCGACAACGCTCGTCTGGCTGCCATCATCGCCTCCACCATGCGCTGCTCCTTTCTGCTCCTTGATGAGCAGTTTCCGATGAAGGTCCCATCATTATTCCATCCCTTTCCATTCCCACTCGCAATCCAATTCAGAGACTTTCCCTTTATTGTCTGGCAAGATTCTCATAATTAAGCACAATCAAATACAGTGGTTAAGGGTGCCATTTATTGCTTTCTTCTTATATTTCTCGTTTTGAAACGGATTTATTAAACTCAAATCTAATTTTTTTTTTATGAAATTCTGCGTTATATTTATTAAAACATTCGTTTTCAATCTTAATCTTTAATACTAATTGTTTATTCAAAGAACGGGAAAGGGAAATTAGCTCACTATAAAGACTAAATGTTCTTTATTATTTTCTTAGATTGCAGAAAGAATAATATCTTCAAAATACCTTACATACATTTGACTTTCTCCATTAAGTGTTATATATGAAAATAAAAAATAGGGGCATAGTTATCAAATACAATTAAAAATCAATACAAAAAAATTGATTGTAAAGAAGGCAACATAAAAGAAATAATACAGAATGAACTTATATCCTACTTAAGTTCAGTTGTCAGTTAATCGTCAATCAAAAATCACTTTAGGCACTCTAAAGCTTAGCATTTATTTTGACTAATTAACCCTTTGGCTCCACTGTTTCGGTGCCTACACAAGAAAATCAATAAAAACCTTTGCCGAAATGGCTTTCGCACCATTCCAGTTTATCCGATTTCCTTGTAGAATCGAGCGAGAAGGGCCCAGGAGACCGAGGATGACGAAACAGGGACTGGCGAGCAATTAACGCTGAATTGATACGCATTGAGCTTGGGGAAGGCATTGAACCTTGTTTCGTTGCCCCGCTCCTTTAAGCGTTCGCATTAAGACGTAATTAAAACAACGCCAAATGAGAACGGACCCCGCCATCCTTGGGCCGTAGGGTAGGGGGCAAAAAGGAGTCAAAAGATTATTTGTATTTAATTTCAAGTACACGCTGCCAGGAAGCCACTGACGACGACGCTGCTCAGAGACAGTTTTACTTTCCTCGTGCGCGGCGCTGTACATAAAACTCAATTATAATTAAGCATTTAAGTGGAAATAAGCGAAGCTGGAGCAAATGAAGCGAAATTCGTTGTGAAGAGCGAGTGCTTTGCGATGACAAGGATGCCGATGCTGATGCCGATGCCATCATCCCGCCCATTTTTATTAGTGGGTAGCCAGCAGCACCCTAATTGCTAAGAGTTCCACTCCAAGTTTTAGGGCTAAGGATAAGGAAGGGAAGCCGACTCAAGGCATGAGGGCGGTATTTAATTATCGTTCATCGCTCATCGTTGGCCATTTCTTCGGGGATGTTTTATTGGTAGGCACACTGAGAGTTTTATTTCTAGCAATATAAGCAAGTTGCTGCTTATAATCATAATTCAAATAATAATAAAACATTTATTGTTATCAAGACAACGATAAAAACAAAAAATTCAACAAAAAAAAAATTCATTACCACAGTTTAATTTAAATAAAATAAAGTCTATATACATTTGGCCCAAGCTCATTCGCTGTTACTAATCCTCGAATTCATTAAAAATCTATTTAATAGCCCAACAATGTAGCAGAGAAATACCCTCCATGCTTAAGGAATATTGCATCTTATAGGTGCATTTCAAAATAAATGAAAATCTTTTGACATTTATTTGTTGTTTAATAAGTACTGTACCTTTATCAAGGAAAGAATTATATATTTTATACTATCTTTAATTCTTAACCTGAAACTATTGTATGTTGTACCAATGTATTTTTTCACTTAGTGCATCACATTTGTCCTTTTACCATCTGTCAGGACATTGTAACACAATCGCTGTTGCCATGGCTGCCAGCAGATTAATTGTTACGTTAACTCATTTAATTTACTTGCATAATGCAGCCAGCCAGCAATCCGAGCCGAAAAGTATCTCAATTAGTAAAAGCACTAACTAACGGATAGGGTCAAAATATCATGGTCATCAGCGTTCATTGGAATCCAACGACCATGCTGGCCAAATAGGTCAGCCATTTGGTAGATACTCGTATTTATTTGTAGCCTTTCTTTCTTTTTGCTTTATTTGGGCCAGTCAAGTGTGTAAATATGCACGGCAACTGACAACGAGCGAATGGAAATTGGGAAAAAGGAAAATGAACGGAGACGACGAGCAGAGGAGTTCAAGGGATGTGAAATTTTAATGAACTTTTAAACGTAATGAAAGTAATTTTCAAATTGCAAGCTCACAGGAGAACGGTGGAAGGAAGGCTGGGATGGAAAGGGCACGAATGCGGCTTAACTTATTTTTTTGCCCCAGTGAAATTCAATTGCGGCAGAAGTCGGGTCCTGGCAACTTTGTGCCGTCCTTCAGACAGCGGCTGAGTCCAAGCTAACGGATCCCAGATCCACATCCCCATACCCATCCCCTTCTCCACCCCAAAAAAACCCACCGGGTGCTTGCCGAGGCACTCGAAATGATTTCGAAATGGCATTGAATGTAGCATTTAATTTGTGCGCCACAAGCGGCAATGGCGGCAGCAATGGGGATGAAGTTGTCGGTCCTTCGAAGCGGTCCCTGGTCCGGTCCGCTTGGTCTGCTCATGCCTGCTATTTATAACTGTTTATTTGCCGTGTGCCAGGCACATCTACACTGCGACAAAAAAGTCCAACAGGTGGCCAATAGCCTCAAACAAAATTGGGTCTTAGGTTTTAGTTAAGGAAAGTGTTCCATAAAATGTGCCAGAACTGTTTGGGAAACTGTTCAAAACCCTTTCAAACTTAATAAACTTTTATTTAGGGGAATATTAAAGATAATTTATTTGTTTTAAAACATATTTATTCAATACTATCATTATCATTCATAAGAAAATAAATAAATCCGTTGTGTAGCTTTCTTAAAGCCTTTGTAAGTTAAAGTACAAAGAATTATTAGAATAGGAAGGCCAGACTTAATCTTGAAATAATTTATTAAGCTATAAATATTTTATTATGTTATTCTGCATTCTCATTTGTAAAAACAAGCTAAATGTCACACCAAATACCATTACTATAATGATTTTGTGACTTCAATTTCCAAGAACTTGGTATAAAAAGTTACCAAAACTTTGTGTGCCAGTGTAGAGTGCAGCTCTCGGTCTGCCTGCCACTGAAAGGGATTAATTAAACTGACAACTGACGTCTGTGGGTGGCCGCCGCTCTCAGCGAGTTCGCTTCGTTTGCACAGTCCACGGTCCGCACAGTCCGCACGGTCTTTGAAGCCCGGAGTTCGGCATAATTAGTTAAATGTGCTTTGCCATAACAATGCGAAGAAGAGCTCCAGAAGCGGCAACCCCTGGCATTTATTTTAATTTAATATATCCCGCCATAAAGATCATCGCCCGGCTACGCAACAGAAGTGGGAGCTCTAATTGCAGAAATATGTATTAATAATTAGCCTCGACGAACAATATAAAATAAAATTAATAAAGATAGCGTAGGCAACAAATCAGCCAAGGATACCCCAGCTGCTTACATTTATCTGCAGTTAGTCATTTCCGTATGTGTGTTTGCCGTAAACACACACACACACACACTTATACACTTATCTCCTGAATAACACCCTCTCTTCGAACCCCAAAGCGACCCCAAACTCGCCTGCGAAAAAAGCTTGTGCCGCTCATTTGCCAGCAATTAAGAGCAGAGAAAGGGACGGAGACAGACGCTTCAAATGGCGCCAACTGAATTTTGTCGAATACAGTGGAGCCTCGTTTGGAGTTAAAGGAATTATGTAAAATTATTTAGTTTATTTTAAACTGTCTGGAATTTATATATGCATTTTATATGAATATATGAATTCTACATGTTCCTGAATTAATTCGATATATTATGACCCCAAAAGACGTCACATTCGATGCCCCACTGTATATTTGAAGGACTCTTTTCCCCCAGCCAGACACACACTCTCGTTTGTAAGTCATGTGCGCGCGTGTGGGTATTTTAATTAGAAACTTGTACATTTTGCCTAATTTGACAAATTGTTTTAATATAGTGTGCAAACTTTTTCGGCTGCATAGCGGCGCAAATTAGTTTTTCCCGTTGCCCGGGAAATTGGGTCGTGACTTTGTTGAAAAAACCAATCAAATGTGGCTTCGAATGCAGTTTAATGGTGCAGCGCTGTAAGTTATGCAACATTCCTGCAGGCAGCAGGCCTCGTTAAGGACCTAATGCTCGGTTGCCGCAACCAATCCAGAGGATTAATAATAACTATATTACATTGTAATTTTATTGAAAAGGTGTGTGTGTGAGCTTTTAATTATTTGCGGATACTTATGTCTGTAACAATTACATTTAGCCTGTTAATTTAGCTGTGAAGTAAATCCTATGTATTTATTATTATTTTTCCAGTCATTTAAAACATTTTAATATATTCTTTTCAGTTCTCTATCTGCTTTATTATTGGTTTAGCCAAATTATGTACATTCTATTTATAAAGCCGTGTACTTATCAAGAGTATTTAAGCCAATACCATGCTGTATATTAATTGCAGTTATTTTTCTGCTTTTTGCTTCTCGATTTTCGTTCCTATTTTCCAACCCAATTCATCATCAAACGGATTATTTTTGGCCGCTGGCAAAATAAACAAGAGCTTTGTGAGATTTATGCTTGCAATTTCGTCAGTGCACACAGATTTTACTTTATAGTTTCATTGGTTTTGTTTACAATAATTCACAGTACTTGGAATCGAACAGATATAAGTCATTTGAAGCCAATTACAAGGTAAATAATTACAAGGGGCTAAGAGAAATGTGCTTAAACGGTGGAATTTTCAAATCATTTGACTTTTCGATCTTTTAAATGCAAAGCACAATTTTTAAGTGTTTTAAATGGAAAATAAAGATCTTTAGGATTTAGTAGCTTCATCTTCTTCATCTTTGATGGTTAACTTCTTGTACAGTTCACTGAGTTGATCCTTTTTCTGAACCATAGCCAGGGCTCTTTCGTAACGTTCCTCCCAAGCCGTTGGATATGATTGGGCCAGCTCCTTCAGCGTTCTCTCCACTGCTACCTTGATGTCCTTCTCCGGGCTTTCGTGGTAAAGCAAAAGCAGATCCATCGCCCGTTTTACAAAGGCTTCCCAGACTTCCTTCTCGTGTTGCGACTCCTCTTCGGAATCGCCCTTGAATTTAGGCTTAAGTTTACCCACGGCCAGGGCAGCCAGGCTGCGTATACCCGCCGAAGGATCATCCATTCGTTGCATTGTGGCATAGGCCAATGGCTTAAGGTCCTCCACGGACATTTCGCGGAAATAAACCACAGATTTGATAGCATAATGACGTGTGGTTACATTACGATCTTCCAGTAGACTTGGCATGTGTTTGGCCAAGGATGGAAGGACTTCCACAGCCTCAGATTCAGCTCCTTGCGCCAGAGCACACAAGGTGGCCATGGCCAGGGATCTCATGGCCTCGGCACTAGATCCCGCCTTCCAAGTCAGATAGGGCTCTACGATCTGGGTGACAAACTCGCCCAGCAACTGTGTACTCTGCTCACGTTCGATTCCCATTGTTTCTGACCAAAGTAGCGATGCAATCGAAAGGCTACTAAATACCCTGACATGAGCACTATCGCAGCAATGCTCGAAGACAAGTTGGACTTTCTTGATGAGATCCGGCATATAGGTGGCTCGCAGATGACAAATATTTATAAGACCATCCAGCAGCATCACAGGCTCAGCATTGTCCTCCAATGAAGCATCCAGGTTTTCCACATCCAGCAGCGCCAGATGGAACCAACGCTCGTGGAGTTTTCCCACCGAAATCTGTTCCATTTCGGCAATTCTTTCGATCAGGATTTTTCCCTGACTTACGTCTTCGGAGAGGGAATGTTGTAGGGCACTCACCTTGATGCCACTCACATACACCGATTCGTAGAGGGCCTGCAGCTCCTCCTGTCCCGCATTGATTTTCAGGGACTTATCCAGCACAGTATTAAGAAGCTTGAGTATATACAGCTGGAAACCTGGCTTCAAGGTGTGAGAATAATCAGTGCTCCGAAGGAGTGTTGCTATCTTAATCAGTTGCTCGTAGCTGCCGCCCAAAGCAGAGGTAAACATGTAGTAGAAACATCTCATATACGACTCCCGGGCATTACGTTCCAATCCGTCGAAACCGTGCTCGATCCAGGCATCGTACATCAAGAGGCGTCCCAGTAAATCTGATACCTTGGCAGCTTCCGCAGCGACTTCGGCAACTGGATCGATACAGACATGGGCCAGATCCCCGTAGATCTCAAAAAACTTGGCTGTCATGGCAGATTCGGCATGCAGGACAAATTGATAGAGTAACTTCAGCGAGTGCAGGCGCACATTATCCTTCCAGTCGCTGGTCTCCCGGGTAATAAGTTTTAATAATCTCAAAGAACGCTGGACCAAGCCACGACATCCCACCGTTGGACGCTCTACATCCTTTGGATAATTATCTACTGGAGGATCACTTATTTCCTGCTTGCTTAACTCGGCTTCATTTTCATCGTAATAAAGTTTTCCACACTTGAGCCACTGTGGATGAATATGGTTAAAGACCTCCGGGGATTCATCTTTTAGGCAGCACAACACCAGCGGCAAGATTCTCTCGAAGAAGGAGTAACGATCCAGGAGCTCCAGCAGCATTAGAATCCCCATCTGACCCACTTCGCGACGTACCAGCGGCATGGTGTCCATTAGGAGGGGAGAGACCTCGTTGAACAGCCTCCGCATGCCATCGCCACTGGCATCCATATGGAGACTCAGCCGCCCGATGGCCTCCAATGCTGAGATTCTGGCCGGAGCGTGTTTGTGATTCAGCATCCCGTAGAGGGCTACGGCCAGGGATTCAGTAAAAGGACGCAGCTCCTGGGTGTCAGCAACCTTGGCTAAATCCACAAAAGTAGCGCAGCCTTCGCGCTGCACCAGCGGATAATCATCCTTGATGGACTTGATCAGGATCTTGGTCACCTGCGGATAGCACTCCCGGAAGACGCCAACGTTGCCCATCTTCGCATACTGACAGATCATCAAGTGCAGCTGGCTGATGTAGAGCAGGCGAATCTCCTCGCTCGGCTCCACTGTCTCCGCTTTTCCCATTCTTTCACACAAAGTGGAAACCACGTTCAGCAAATGGAAATCCATCGGAGGCAGGCGCTTTAGAAAAGCATTAATCGTCTGAACGGCACGATCGCGAACGCTTTCGAAGCGATCGTCATATGACTTCAACAGGTGCAAGTAGAGCTCATCGAAGCTGGCGGCTATTTCCTCGGTGCTCACCTTGTCGTTAATCTCCAAAAGATCGCGCAGCTCCTCCAGAGTCCTGGTCTTCTCACGGCGATCCGTGCCCTCCAGCTGCTCACAAATCTTTTGGGTGTCGATCTCGAAGCTCATTGTGCTGGGTACTCAATTACTACGTTCGTTTGGATTTTTCTTCAAATATTTCAAAAATATATTTCTTTTTCGATGTATGACAGCAAGATTTTATTGATTTCTTTTTTAAGAATATCCGTTCTTGGGAATAGTTTACATTTAAATGGTTCTCTTAAGCAATATATGTATATTCAGTTTTTAATTAATTTTCATTTATCAGTAACATTTTGGAGATTTAATTGTATTAAAAAAACTATCTCACATTCTTTTTAGTCGTTTTTATGGTTTTATAAATATTTTTATCCCGGTTTTTATTATTTATACTTGCTTTACTTAATTTTCGTCGCTTTGAATATTTTTGCCAGCCTTTTCTTTAGTTTACTTTATGTTGCAGATATTTCTAACGATGCTTTGCGATTTATTATTTCTTTAAGATACTTTCGCTGGAACTTCTTCTAGAAGCTACTTTTTCGCCGGCTGCATTCGACTTGTTAGGCTCTTCTCTCAGCTTTTTGTTTAGCTGCAAAACGAGAATGTGAGAACGTTGTTAATCAAACAACAAACAACTAAAGCACCGGTTGCTATGACTACACATTATAAGCTAGAAGATAACGCACTTTTCCGGCTATTTGTTTATTTTGTCCAAACACACAAAATGGGCCTGACAACGCGTGTCGGTGAAGCGTCTGAAAAACTGCGGATCAGCTGTTTTTACCACCAGCTGCGGCTGCTAATGACAAAGTGTTGCAAAATACCCCAGCCTAAAGTGTGTTGGAAAGCTTGGTTGTGGCGCGGTTTTTAAAAAAAGTGGTTCAACGCTTTTTCTGTTTGTTTGTTCAACGCTTTTGCCTGGCTGGGGATCGTTTATTTGCTGAGCTAATTAACGAGCCATAAATGAAATTTCTGTGGAAACCTGAGCTCAGCCAGCGGGGCAATTTGCTCAGAGCAGAGCGGCTGTCTTTTTATGAGTTCGACTCTGGGGCGGCGATCCATAAAAAAGGGGGAAAAAAAACCGAACAGCTCGCTTCGCTTATCGCTGCGGCCGGCTATCTAATTGCGTTGTCGCTTCTTATCAACATCAGTCCGTCCCAGAACGACAATATCTAAGATTGATTGCACAGCTTTGGGGTGAGTTTCACCAACTGACTAACTGACTGACTGATTGAGTGTGTTTGATGGAAAGGAAATCACATAAAATGTCTATTTTTATCGCAAAACTTAATTGCATTTGTGGGTCACCGAAATTAGGGTTATAATGAGCGCACACGAAAAATTTGTGGGCTCGGTTTTCGAGATAAGCACCACAAAAAATGGCAGTTATTCGATATCAAAATGATATTATTAACATAATTAAGCGGGCTTTAGCGGGATAAGAGATAAATTGGTTTTCGTGGGAAGATCTTTTACCTGAACACTTTTTTGTATATAGTCTTTTAATATTATATTTT
>JAEIIG010006333.1:0-17749 GCA_018904695.1 Drosophila parvula | reverse complement strand
TAATATAATATGTATAAATATATGTTGCTAGAATAAACATAATATAATATACAAAGTTATTGCCTTTTAGTTATGTGAGGCTCAACCGCAAGTAATCTCTTACAATTATTATACATTTATAAGTTTTTAATTTATTCTGAACTCGACAAAAGAACCCTCTCCAGCTAAGCCTTTTTTTTTCTCTCACTTGTGGCCCATCGAAGCGAGAATCTCGAAGTTATTCTGAAGAGAGTTTAGCTGCAATACCCATGAGTTTTACCCAAGAGTTCTGCTCAACCGCGCATTTAGCTGCTACAAACGGAGATAGTGCAAAACCCACTTTTCCCTCACGTGAGCGCCATTTCAATATTAAATTTGTTACGTTGGCGCGGAATGCTTGTCTGCTTACAAAAACAGAAATACAAAAAAATAAGAAATTCTCGCCGACACGCCAACAGTTGATGAAGATGCTTCACTCGTATCCCCGTACCCGTACGTGTTTATTCTTCTCCATTTTAGAAAGTTTGCGCCGGCTGCATAATTTATTAGGCGTTACTAAGAATGCATAGCTCTCTTGGGCACCTGAGTGCTTGCCTGCCTTCAAACTGTGCCAAACGTAATGAAGTGTGCTAACTGTACTGTTCCGTACTGTACTGTACGAGTCTTCGAGTGTACGCTGGGTAGACACCCGCACAATCGCGTCCAATTGTCGAGCTCGCCAAGAAGTTTGTTAATTTTCCTTTTTTCTATTTTTTTTCGCCACTAAAATACGGGCTTGACCCACTAAAAATCTTTGGTGGCTTTGTAGGTGACACATTTCAAACGGCGTAAGACCCCGAAACCAGGTCGATCGCATCTGCATCTGGGTTGTCTAGCGCTGATCGCATCTCGGCGACGGATGATTCATTGGCTCCAGCCGCAGAGGGGTTACCCGTGTTGCACAACTGCGATTATTCATGCCGGATTCGATGACTCCGGCCAGGGCTTGGCCAGAGCTTGGCTCGGTCTTGGGTTTTTCGCAAAGTGCGTGACGCGCGTGAATCGAAGTTGATTAAAGTTCATTATGGCCTGGGCGTGCGTGGTTTATAATCGTTAAGTGACGCCGGACTGGGCTTACATAAGATGTGAAAATGATGTCGTCATTAGGCTCTGTAAGCCGACAGTAAAAAATAATCAGAATGAAGGAGCGTAATGGAAATATCACGGATTCCTTAACAGCTTCTGTACAAAAGGTGTTTCTGTTTTTTTTTTGTTTTAGTAATTACATAATTAGCCAGAAGCTGTGACTTGACAAACATGGAGACGAACGTCTATATTCGCATTGCAATTCACATCTAATTAATAATATGATGAATGCCATGTAGTAAAATGGAGAAAAAAAGGTTTAGATTATGGAAAGAATTTCAGTTCTTATGGCAACATGATAAGGTTTTTTCTTTTATAATTGGTGACATGTTATGGTATTTATACAATTATTTTTCAGCAGAAAATAAATGGTATCTGTATCAGTATCTTAACCAGTGAACAAAGAATAAACTCCTTAATAAACAAAATACTAATATACACTTCCATAGGAACCAGTATAATTAATATCCGATTATTTAAACATATTAGAACTAAATCGTTGCACAGAGTGCACTTAAAATGCCCAAGTATTATTGTTTATGACCGGCAGTTCTTGAAGTCCGCTTGGCAGCAAAGTTTACTGAAGAGATTACATACGTGTAGTCTAGTCTTACACTTTGTTTTATACTATCTATATACTATATACTATACTGCACGGATTGTGAGTATTAAGGGGTTGATCAGACCGAAAGACTAGCTTAGAATTAATATTATTATTATTCTGCTGTCGCAATTAATTAAAATATTTCATTTATAAAAGAAGCTTTCCAACTGGAGTTGTTTCATGAAAAAAAGGGAAATGTTATTAAATTATGAGATTACAAAAGAGATTACAATTGTTCTGTAAGGCAGCCAATGCTGATCATTCGAGTTCGCTTCAACTTGGTTACCATCAAATGGGTCTTAGTTGTGGCTTCTATTATGGCATATATTACCATACTAAGAGAGAGCGATTTGTGGCTTGTTGCCCAATTAGGTGGCAACTTCCCATGCACATTCTGCCGAACTCCGGCGATTAAGAGTGGCATGGCTCCACGGCACCGCTCCCATTTACTTATGAATTCCATCGAAAGGCTTTCCACCAGCTGGCAGCAGTCAGCGGTGAGTAGGCATTAGGCAGCCATTGTAACCGCTTAATTGCACGAATCCGGCCAACTGAGGCAATCAATTAAAGCTAACTGCACTGTTTACTGAGCCATTTTGAGCCCGGCTCGGCCAAAACCTTTCATGCAGCTAATAAGCCGCAGTGGCAGTGGGGGGAATGCACACGCTCGGGCGGCAGAATTTACATAGAGTGGGGCGAAGTGAAAATTATTTTAACAGCAGGCTTAATTAAAAGAAAACAGAATCTCTGCGCTGTGGCTAAGTGAAACAGAAAGAAGCAGCCGTTTCCAGAGTTAACAGTTACGCCCGGGTAACGGCTTTTCGGGGCCTCCGATACACATAGCGAATTGAACTCTCTTTTCCATCGGAAAAGTGTCAAAGAAAGCGCCGTGAGTTGGGCTTTTTCTCATACCCCCCTAACCCTCTATCAACTGAGTCAGCGCTTCTTGGTGGGGCGATCGATGGCAGGGCTCGTAACCCGTTGACTTACTGCCGCAACCTGCTGGATTTTTCATTTTCGCTGGCCCGTTCCCCCGCCACAGTCCCCGTCCCTCGGGCTCAACTGTTAAGCTGATTAAATTTTCAGATTAGCTCGTTCCACGGCCAATTTCCCCCAGCATTCTTTCGTTTTTTCGTTTTTGGCACATTTCGGTTACATGGCCCACTTGCCGCTGGAGAGGCTGAGAGAGCGAAAATATAAATATAAATAATCAAGAAGTCGGGCCCCGGTGCGAAAGAGGGAGAAGAAAGAAGCCGCCGCAGAAATTTATCGCTTGACTTTTTATTGGGTCAAGATGCAGGTTCGCGTTCAGCAGGTTTCTTCTGCCTCTCCTCGATGATCTTGGCTGGGATCCATGGCCAGGGAGTCTCTGTGGATTCTCCGCGGTGGGCCGACTGCTCAAAAGCTGGGAATTTTGACGCAATTAATTGTGGAATTTCTGTGCACCTGAAACCAGGCGGGCTTGGTAGCTCGGATCATCGATAAAACAACAGATATAAGTAGTTGGTTCTCTGAAGAAATGTTTAGGGGGATGTTCAGTACTACATGAAAATTAATGTATTTAATTCAAATACTTCAATTCTGTTTATTTTGTTCAATTATTATATAAATTAAATAAAGCCAATACACTTACATATCTTGTATTAAAGTAAGCCCCTATATACGATTGATAACATGTTTCATAAATCCTTCGTCCCTTATGCATAAGCACCTCTGCATTACATTCTTTCCGGTCAGCTTGTTAAAATATCGAACGGAAAACCAAACTAGCTTTTTTTCGCCTTTCTGACCAGAAAGTTTCGGGCACTTGAAGCTCGCAATCACCGCTTATGCTGATCTCTCACATTCAATTAACTTAAACGCTTCTCCACCCCGAACGGCGCTTTCAATTAGACCCGAGCGCTGCCTGAGCTTCGATCTGGGGCCTGGGCCTGGGCTGGGATACGATTCCCAATCAAAACATAATGTCGAAGCCGTATCAATAACTGCGTACTTTCCCTTTCCCGTGAGAAGAGGAGCGACACTCGGATTGGGATGCCCAAAACTGTACGATGAAATTCGGCACATCGAAAGTTGCTGGGCGTGCACACACGAGGCCGGACTCCCTGCCCAGGCACTGCGTTTATGCGACGCTTGATTCATGAAGTGATGCTAAATGCATGATGTTCACATCACTTATTTCTTTATATGGCGAGGAACAGTAAACCTACCTCACGGCACAATTGGTTAAATTCGCTTGAATCTTGTTGCTATGAATGTTCTTTAATTTTGGTGTTCTCACTTTTATTACTTATTTGCGCACTTAGTTAACTCAAGGTATTATCCCCTTGATTTCAATACAAATAAATCACACACAGATCCTTTTGTGCAGATTTGCATTTAACCTCGTTATTATTATTGATATACGCATTTTTGAAAATAAAATTGCATGTTTTAATTCAACTTATCGCATAAACTTAGCAACAGACACACAACCCACGGCAGTTAAATTGAACCCACAATTTACCCGCTCCGTCTCTCTTCGTTTTTATTTCATTTTTCCTTTTCTGGCCTTTTGTTCGTTCTTCTTTAATGGTTGTCCTGAGGCGCTGTGGGCCAGATTAAATGGCAGTGAGCTGGAGAACCGGATGGAGTGCGGCGCGGAGACGGAGTCCCTTTCATGTGTCGGCGTTGACAATCAATGGCAATCAATGAAAATACTCCTTTGAATCTCTTCCAAAATATACTATGGGCGAACGAGTCAAACCGGTTGGCTGTGGAATGTTTTAATTGCGAATTCTTTTCGGCATATTTACTTTTGGCAAATGTGTATCTAAGGCTTTTTTTTCATTAAAGGCAAAAAATGAAGCAACATATAACTTTTCCCATGTCACAAATCCATATATATTGTAACAAATTTATAAAAATATTTTATGTCTTCATATTTCCAAAGATTTTTTTCGTCAAGCTTAACGAAAGACTTAGGCAACGAACTTGACATCATTGTATATTTTAGCTTATAAAGATGACTCATGAAAATCAAAGAAATACATAAATTAGATATATCATACGGAAAAAGAAAACCTTATTAAATAAAATAGTTAAAATATAAATAATAACATAAGTTTTGAAACATATAAACTTTGATAATTTCTTAAAACAAAAACAAAAGCCTCAGGCAACAAACTTCCGTTAAACCGATATTTTGTATCAAAGATATGGTTCTTTTTAACCAAAGAAGACTCAAGATTTTGTCTTGGCTGGTAGATAATACGGTCAAGTTTCTTGGAAAAGAAAACCAAATACCTCAAAAGCTCGTGGTAAAAAATCTCAAAAAAGTGACAAAAAGAACCTGGCCACAAAGATCCGTTAAATGGGTGCAGTTAGCTGCTGTCCAAACAACGCACACACATAGACTACGGAGAGTGACACAATAATGCCCACGCTCACACGCACAGGCACACGCACTCACTCACAGATACCCAGATTCATCCATACCGACGCACGTTACCCATTTCTATTTGGTACGCAGTTGGAAATAGCCCAATAAAAAGCTGGCTGACTGCGAAGTGGGACTCTCGCCGCTCGTATCTACTCTCCGAGCCGGTTCTTTTGGCCACTCGGCCACTTGCTGTGGACACACAGACTCAGGCACGGGCAATCGTGAACTTGTCACAGACCATTAAGACCATATTGGCCATACTGGCAACTTGTTTCCGTTTGGCGGCTATACATAAGCCGGCTACTGTGGGTACAATGACCCAGTTTTGCTGGCGAGCCAGATGGAGAGGCGGGGGCATTCATCTGACTGCCAATCGATAGATTCCGAGCTCAGTTCTCGCCGGGAATGTTGGCCAGCGCGTTTATCTGACGGATTTGCCTGCAGGGGCGCGTCACCTGTTCCCATTCTCCGCTGCCCCAAGAGCAGCTCTTAATTATTCAATTAGATCCGAGGGTTACTGACCCAAGCCAAGATCTCGCCTTGGACTTGCTTCGGAATGCACCTGCAGGCGACTTAAGCTATTTGCAGTATTCTCCAGGAGATCGTGAAGAGCGCTTATCGCCCAGTAAATTGCAGCTAGTTACAGGGCTCAGTCTTGTTCTGGCGTGGCCATTATTCCGGCCATTGTTCTGGCCAGCGTGGAATGTGATATTCTTGTTCGCTCCCACCTGTGGCTTAATTAAGCATGTGAGACAATTAGATTTCATAAGTGCCCACAATTACCTTCTGGATGGAACTGCGGCACTGGGATAGCTATGTGAGGATTCCTTCCTCCCAGTTTCTTTACACTGCAACGATTAAGGCCAGCAGACCGCGTCTAGGTAATAAATTTTCCCCGGCCACGACTATTCTCCGCATTGGTTTTCGGCTTGGCCTAGACCTGCCCCACAGCGGGCAGCCAGCCGAGCGTAACCAACAGCAGAAGTTGCAGAATTCGCAGCAGCATCTCCGGAAGCCTGGTCAAAGCAGCAATGCTGTTGGACTGCAACCAGCTCGGTATTCCGCCTCAACTCAGCTTTCGACTTTGGCTCGACTTCGAGGCGGTTAGATCAGAGTCAGACCTTGATTAAGGTCATTCGCTTTGGACCCAAGCCCGAGTGGCTAAGACGGAGGATGAAAACAAACACTACAACAAAATTGTAGCACGCTTTAATGTTTTAAATAGAAATAAATTAAATTTAGATAGATAGATACATACGCGTGTATATACTCGTATAGTATGAAATGGTATCATTGGATTTTAAAATTTGATTCTAATTGCTGTAACTTAATATTTATGGTGTCAACTTATTGGGCAATATACTAAGATATATAGAACAAAAAAAGATTAATTGATTTCACAGTATATCCAGAAACTTCTCAAGTGCATTTAAGATATACATATATTCGTATCGCTTGAAATGCAGTGAACATATCTAATTGCCAGGCACGCGCTGCCACAGGCTAGACACTCGTGAAGTGCCAAGGGCCAAACCTGATCCATGGACACGGTACCGGGAAAACCCAGAGTGCAACGAATTGTACAAACGGAAAATCAGTTTTCCAACGAAATGCTCAATTTCACCAGACACAACTTCGGGCCGAGTGCGGCTTACCCTGTCTTAGGCTGTTCTCGTCGTCACTTTGATAATTGCGAGTGCACTATGGAATAAATACCCGAAATATGGCACAAATCATATTACCAATTTTCAGTACTTTCAAATGGTGCAAATGCAATGAAATTGAATAGGCAATAAGAACATAATTTATTGTAAATCTTTAGTGCCTGATATATCTTTCCTATTAGAAGGCTGAGATTCCTATTAGATTAACTTGAGTTAATTCAAAGATAAACTATTTCAATTTATGTTGCTTTGAATGAGAACTTCTTCCATAGTCAAGCACTAAGCCAGACGGAGAACGGCAAGCCAGTCCAAGACGCATTTTAGTTATGCCCGTCCAATTGCTTGTGGAGAACACCAGCACTAAAATTGCACAAGTGCTTAGGTCCGAGCCAAAGATACTTTATTTGCTTAGCTAATAAAAAGGATGGGGAATGACTCCGCAGCTGCCACAGATAAGGCTGCACTGGGAATGAGAATACGACTTTCCCTGGCAATTCCATTTCGTCCGAAGCCTCAGCCTGGGGGCTCCAACGCCCACAACGAAAGCTGGATGCCCAAAGAATCAATTAGCATTAAATCAAATTTTTAATAGCCCAGCTCTTGGACATCGCTAGACAACGCCCCGAAAACCAAACGCGGAATGGATCGTTCTCCGCCGCCGCGTTCTGGGCCTTTCCGTTCGAGGCGTGGCAGCTGCGATGGCATTTTGAGATGCGAGATGAGGGACTGGCCATTTAATAGAAATCTTCGCCGAAGGGTCTGCGGAATTCACAATAGGTCGGCCCAAGCTATGGCTCTGTTTATGTTTATGTTTACGGGCCGATCGAAGAAAGATGAAAGAAGCTTAGGCCCCAAAACAGAAATATAAAAAAGAGAGAGGTGAGAGATATACGAGTATTTGGTGGGGATTAGTTTAGATTTTTTGTGTTAGATATCTTTCAAGACACACAGCGAAAACAATGGAAAAGTTTGTGTAGAAGAAATGTGAATGGGTCACATTCATTAGGATTTCTTTACCTACCATTTGTAATCCTTAATTTACAGTCATTTGGCTTTTAAGAGACAATAATCCTATTCAGCTGTTAACAGTGAATCTTTAGACATGATAACTTCGGTACAAGTGCCTTTAAAATTTGCTTGACTACATAACTTGGCTATTAAAAACAATTACATAAATTGGTTTACGGTGAAAACACGACGAATTGTCGCCTTTGCTGGAAAGGCAGCCAAACCATAAAATGTTATTATTGCATAATCAGGCCTTCTTCAGCCGCCCCCGTCCCCGCCCCGGGGCAGACGTGGCGTATGCGCAACGTCTCAGTACGCGTGCTAAATATTGAAATCGAAACAGAAAATTGTCGTATTTCATAAGCAATTATCTGCGCCAGCTTTGCCCACATTAGAGGCGAGCAGCAGCAGGCGGATTTAATGTCGGTTTCAGCCTTTGGCCACGTTGTGAAACAGTCGAAAAGTGCAGCGAAATAGAAAGTGATTTTCTGTCGGCAATTTGGAGGCGCTGAAATGGCCAATTTAAATGGAGTTGGAGTTGGAGTTGGGACGGATCGTGGAGCTGAATAGGAACTGCCGACTGTGTGGGTTGGGCCGAGGCCGAGAAAATGGCTGAGAGACGACGGGGCGCACAAGTCGTGTGTCCTCGTTGAAGTAGCGTTTAAATTAGTCTAGGCAAGCACTGGAACTAATGACGATGTCTCCATGTTGTTGTCATATCGGGTGCATTCAACCCAGCTCGTCCGGAGATCGGAGATCGGAGAACGGTGATCGGGGGTCCGGCAATTGAAAGATTTTACTTTCGTTGCGACCGGCCGTGAAAGTGCAGCATACTGCACGCTGCATGCTGCTTGGCCAGCTCCAAAATGCAATTCAATTTTTGTGTCTCAAATTGCGTTACACATCGAGTGCAGGCTGCGGCGGCCGTGTGTCCATGTCTGGCGATTTCACAGCCGCCGGCTCACTTTTACCGCCGACCCAATCAAAATCCCAATCCTAGACTCGCCTTGGAATCAATAAAAGTCGTGGATAAAAAACTGGAAAACTAACAATTCAACGCAAGGAAAGTGAAAACGGTGTCGCCGCCTTTTGTTTTGGTCTGCCCAAAAGGAAGCGTTAATTATATCAAAATCGCAACAAATAGCTGGTCCGTAGAAAGTGAAACAAATATTGTGTATTTCAATCAGTGCTCCGAGCCAGTTTAGCGACAGGTGAAAGTAAAATCTGTGCCAAACTTAATCAAAAAACCACGAGACCCACAAAAAGGCACCAGCACCAGCACCAGCGCCAGCTGCGGCACCAGCTCGGCAATTGGGTTAAGCTCAATAACTAAACGTGTTTGGGTGAACGAGTGTGAATTATGGCTGTGGCTCCAACCTTAAACTGGTTCTGGTCTACCTTCATAAAGCCAAAAAGATGACATGCACTTGACAAGCCGAAAGAATAGAAGAAGATTCGGTCGGAGTCGCGTCGAAATTATAGAAAGCTCGAAGTCATAGAAAAGTGGCAGGCAAATAAATCTCTGCGGGAAGGTGTCAAAAAGTGGCTAGTCCCAGCTAGAGAGCTGCTCGGAGGTTTGTTTGATCGGTTCTGCATGATCGGAAATTACATCTTCGATGGTGTCGGTTGTTTACAGTCAGAGAAGAGAAATATCTGAAGAATATTCAAAGGAGCTGGATTGTTTCGGGAAGTGTCGAACTATTTTCACAAAAGTTAGAAACATTTTCGATCTAATTCTTTTCTGCATAATCACCTGTTCGATCTCAGTGGGTTATTATAGCTTCAGTCGGGATAAGGTGTGCCCACTTGAGACCTCTTTGCTCGAAAGGGGGAGGATCAAGTGGAGCTTGTCCCCATTCGATTCCCATCTGCATTCCACATCACTACAATCTATATTTAATTTGCCAAAGGCTGGCTCTTCTCATTTATTCGCCATATCCGAGGGAAATAATGAAAATCAGCCGCAGCTACGGCTGTTGCAACTGCCAAGGCCTGGCATCTTTTCAACGCTTGACGTAGCAATTTGTGAAATTCTTACTAGGCTGCCATGAGAGCGGAGATCTGGACGAGGCCTTGTATCTGCGTATCCATATCTACACACATCTGGGGGCTTGCATATCCATCAGAGTGTGCTGAGTGGGCCCGGGCCCCGGGGTAATAAGTAATAAGCCTGCGCCATTGTGACAGATGTGCAAGACATCAGCTGTATCCACATACCGAGCCAGCTCCCAGCAAACCCACAATTTCGAAGGCAGGCAAACACAATTGCAGGCACAGAGAGTGAAAAGAATACGAAAGACAAAGCCGCGACTCAGACTTGACATCGAAAACAAATGATGCCTGCTAAAAGCTGCGACAGAGATTGAAACTGATCCGAGCCGACTTGGGCTGGGCTTTGTTTCTCTTCTCTTCCAAATGCAAATGAATCGCGTTGACAATGACGGAGTGGCACAGGGAAAGGGAATGTCTGGGGCAGGTGCATGGGGCAAGTGGAAAGTGAAACCACCGATGTGAAGATTCTTTTATTGCGATGATGATGGATGCAAGGGAAACCGAAGCTCGGAATGCAGGGCTCTTTTCATCGAAATCTTTCCCTTTCTTCTCGTTTCAATACGATGGAAAATGTGATGTAAAGTGGAACTGATACGAGTATGTGTCTCTACATACGGTTAGACTTTATTGATTTATGTTGCAGAGGTTTACGAGCTTATAAAGTTTATATTACTAACCAGTATTCCCAGATAATATAAAGAGTGTTCGCTGACTGTTTAAGATTAAACAGGGCCTTCTACATGTATTTTGCCAATGAACTCCATCTTAAAGTCTCACCAGTTGCAGGAAAGAGTCATTTCCTTTATATACTCCTGATTACCATCATCGGGCAAGCCATAAACACATTTCCCTGTCCGTTTGCTTTCATTCTTTTTAGAGATTAAAGCATGGATTGTTGTAGTTTATGATATAATATTTAACTTCCCTGAATTTAATTCGTATTTTATTTACATTAAATTAAATACAAGTAAAAGATTGCCCTTCTGTGTTGTTAAAAGCTGAAATAAAAGATCTTCTTCAAATAGAAGTATATGTAGTTAATGAAATATTATTGCAATATATTATACTCGTACTTACTTATTCCCTACATCTTACCTTTGCAGCCGGACAGCACGAGAGCATATCGCAGATCTCGCCCAAGTCGAGCAGCCACCAGAGTCCGGCTCGTCTGAGCATCGAGAGCACCATGGCGGACTCCGTCAACGGCCTGGCCGAGAGCCACTCCTCGCCACACAGGATGACCGACAACGAGAACGAGACCAGGGCGGAGCGCGTAGAGCGATCGGCGTCGCCCATCCTCCACGAACGCCAGGCGGCCGGACCCAACGACGTTCACTTTCCGGAGGAGATGGAGAAGGACGTGTCCGCCGGACGGTACTTCCACTACAACATCAAGCCCACGGGCACGTACGACAACCAAGAGGAGCAGCCGGAGAGGACGCACCAGCGGATTAGGGCTGGGAAAACGCTGTCGGCTGGCATGACCAGTGCTAGCCCTTCGGAGCAGTCTTTTTTAGGGCGGGGGGACCTGCGACCGCTAGTGTCGGGGTCCCCGATCCGGCCGAGTCCGAGCAGTACTGCCACCTCAGCGACGGCCAGTGCCACCCAGGCGCCGCATAGTGGGCACAGTCCGCGCCAGAACGGCAACCCCGACATCCAGGACATCATTACGGGCATCGTCAAGCTGCTGAACGGCAACGTCAATGTCCACGCCAACACGCAGGGCATCAGGCGTCCCTCTGCCAGCAGGATCAACAACAGGGGTCCCCCGCGGATCTCCGAGGCCCAGAACCTGCCCATCGACTACGAGGCCCAGAAGCCCGGAACATCCATGCGTCCGCCGCCATACCCCTTCGACCGTCCGGAACGGCCCTTCATCACGGGAGTGCCCATTCCCGAGCAGATTGTGCCAGTGCGTCCGGGCTTCGTGAGCAATCGTCCGCCCTGGTACCGGAACAAGCCGCGTCCCCCTATCGCCACCAGTGTGGGCGGCAATCGGCGACCTTTGCCTCAGTACAAGCCCCTGCCGACTCCCCAGGTCCAACCCTCGACTCAGCCCAACCCAGAGCAGCTGGATAGGGAGCAGGAGAAGGGACAGAGCCATCAGGAGCAGCAGCAGCCAGTGGCAGCTGGAGAAGAGGCAATTCAGCCCACGGACACCACCTACGACTCAGAGTTCTCCAATGAGGATGCCAATGCCCAGTACATCGAGGTGTCGGACCAGGACACTGATGCCACCGGAGGTGGTGAGGTCGAGGATGAGCTGCAGCCGCCGCCCGCTCCGCCCTCCACAACCAGCAGCTCGCCCACGTCCCCAACTGTTTCTTCGAAAAAGAAGCACAAGCCAAAGCCGGGAAGCGAAAAAAAGAAGCTGCAGGAGGATCAGTCCCAGGATGAGGGCTATACCACCATCATAGAGACCAGCTCGGTGGTGCACACGGTGATGGGAATGTCCTCTACTTACGTACCGATGCCAATGGACAGCTCCGAGATGCCCGATCTGGATCCCTCCACCGAGGAGGTCATCTTCATGACGGCCAACCGAACGCCCGGCCTGGACAGCAGTGCCACACCATCGCTCAGCATCTCCTCGTCCTCGACTCTGTCGTCAGCCATCCAACCCACGTCCTCCGCAGAACCCATCATTACCACCACCACTACTACCACCACTAGCTCTACCTCAACCTCCACTTCCACCACCACCACCACCACCCCGCCATCGACTACGAGCTCCACTGAAAGTGCGCCACCTAACAACTCCAATGCCAATCCCAATGCCACTCCGCCCGCCCCCTACCTTCCCCGACCCGGGATCGTCCTCGACGACCCTGAGTTCAAGCCCGGCGGTCGGCCACGCCCTGTTAACCAGCGACCACAGCCCCAACAGCAGAAGCTGCCCCTTCCCGCGGTTCAGCCCACCCGGCAGCACCTGCCGCCGGGCTACGGAGAGATCTTCGACGTGACCCTGTCAGCCATCCAGGGGCCGGGACCCAAGGGCAGTGGCTCCCAGCAGACGATCAATATCAAGCCATACGGGTCCTATGCAGCGGGCGGAGGGCAGGGAGACATCATAGTGTCGGCATCAGGTGACGACGGCTTCGTCTCGATCGACGGCAAGCGCACTTACATCAATCTCTTTGGTGACCCCACAGATCCCCCAGCTGGGGCCACGACGCCGGCCACACGTCTGCCGCAGCTGCCAGGCGCTGGCTCTTCTCCTTCGGGCGGAGGAAGCACCATCAGTGGTGGTGGAGGGGCTGGTTCCTCCAGTTCGCCCTCTGTGCCGGCCAATGCCGTTACCCAGAGCAGCGGTGGATATGTGGTGCCGGAGACGGAGGTGGTGGATCTTCAGGGGCACAGCAAGCCGGCGGGACAACCGGGCGGCTCATCGACGACCAATGCAGGCCCAACCAGGCCCCACTACCGCCAGCGACCGACGCAGCCGCCAGTAAGGATTGACACCTGCATTGTGGGCGATGACTCCACCTGCGATCAGGCGCAGCACGAGCGCTGCAAGACCGACAACGGCGTGTCCAGCTGCCACTGCAGGCCAGGTGAGTTGTCGGAAATGATGAATGGAAATGAGAATCTTTAACTATTGTTTTGTTCAGGCTACTCCCGTCGAAAGCATCGGGAACCCTGTCGCCGGGTCATCTCTTTTCATCTGGGCATGCGCGTGGACCGCATCTACGAGCACCGCATAGTGTGGGACACCAAGCTGATGGACAGGCACAGCGAACCCTTTGGCCAGCTTAGCTATGAATCTATTCGAGCGGTAAGTGATCCACCGGATGGCCACTCCTTAGGGGAAGGTCTCATCTAATCCTTGAGTAGAGGCTAACCAAGTATCATTTCTTCTAGCTGGACTCTGCCATGTCAATGACGCCCTACTCGGACGAGTTTATGGAGGCCAAGGTGAACAACATCTACAGGGGTGATCCCAATCTAGGCGGCAGCGGGGTTTATGTGAATATGACAATCAAGGTATGTAAGTGACTCAAGCGGTTGAGTAGGAATCCTTACTTATTCAATCCGGGATCGACTGGATGCTGCCTTACCATGAATCCCACTAACCTGAATTCTCTCCCTTAAGCTGGATGAGAGCGTGGAAACCTTGCGACCTAATCTCCGCAGCGATGTGCAGAAGCACCTTCTGGGCGTGCTCCATCGGCGGAACAACAACATCGGCAACTCAGTGCTGTACGTTAGTTCGCCGGAGGGTGCTGTGTCGGCGCTCCAGGATCTGGATGAGTGCCAGTCGCCGGAGCTGAATGACTGCCATCCCGGGGCCAGCTGTAGCAACACGTGGGGCAGCTTCCGCTGTGCCTGCGAGGCTGGTCTTCGCGATCCCTGGGCGGACCAGCCGGCACGGGCGGGACGCGACTGCCAGGCGTGCGCAGACTCCGTCTGCAACAACCATGGTACCTGCAGCTATAGCGACGACGGCGGACAGGTGTGCTCCTGCGACTCCAGCCACTACGGCGCCCAGTGCGAGATTGACGGCGAGGTGCTGGGCGTGGCCATTGGCGCCTCTGTGGCGGCCATCATCATTATTGTCCTGACGCTGGTCTGTCTCATCATGTGGTCTCGGCGCTGGCAGCGCGAGCAGAAGAACGCCATGGGTTCGCCGGTGTTCGGATATATGAACACGGCTCCGCTTAAGTCGGCCGGACTGCCCCAGGCGGGCTATCAGGTGACGCTGGAGGACCGCATGCGCTGGGCACAGATAGCCGACGTCATGGCACAGACGAATCACTACGGGGTGGGTAGCCGGCTAATCCGGATTACTAGCTATAGGACTTGTTAAGATATTGTTTCTCCAAGTCCACCGAATACTTACTAATTAAGACTTTGTTTGTTATGAACCAGCAGGCCGAGCCCATTGGACCCACGCGACCCTCTTCGGCCATGTTTGCTTACCCCAATCTGGGCGCCATGGGCATGGGCACCTTGGGCGGCATGTCGCTCCAGAGCACCATGCAGATGCACCCGAGTGCCACGCTGGCGCCACCCGTGCCATTGCCCAGGTATGAGTTGTTAATGTAATCTTAGCACACGCCCTTCTGACTCACCTTTTCTTTGACTTAGAAGGCTTGGCCTGGGCCCGCGCTCGAATGGAATGCGAACCCTGGAGAATTCCAGCTCCAGCGAGGAGGAGGATCGCGCCGACCTGCTGGGGCGCAACTTCCAAGTGCCACGCCCCAAGAGCCGCAGCAACGGCAGCATAGCGGTAAGATATCTTACTAATTGTTGAAATACTCGTATATAGAAGAATATAGGATACGCTTTGAGGTTCAGTCTGTCATCTTAAGAGGGTTTTTAAGTTTTTTATTTAGAGAACAATTATACAGGGGTGCTACATAAATTACAGAATGTGTAACACCCTTAAAAAGGTATCCAAATTTATGGTAAAACATTTTACATCGTTAAATAACAATTTTACCATGCATTTTTTACCTAAACAATGTCATTGCTTATTTTTTGGACACAGTTTTAATCGTTTTACAAACGCTAGTCACATATTTCTGGAGCACACTAGATAGTTTTCTTTGATTTCAACTTAAAATAAACAATCACATAGTCTGCCTGCTTTTGAAGGACCTAGAGACTGCTACGTATCCTTAAAGTGTGAAGAAATAACCCTCATTTGATAATAACGAATGTGAAATGTTTCCAATTTCAGAACCAGTCCGGCATCTACTACGACGTGGACTACGAGCCGTCGGGCAATGGCATTGGCAACTCCAGTGTGGACCACTTGTACGGCTCGCAGAATCAGTCCGTGACGGGCCACAATCACATCCCTGGTCCGCAGGGCATACCAATGAGCACGTACACCTCCGGTCGAGCTCCCAGCAGCTATTACATGAAGTGACCCGGGCGGAGCAGCCACGAATGAGCAGCCCTCAACCCTGTATATACGCTACCTAGGCTAAGACGACGATCCGGCGAGAACTAAAACACTTTTCCACTGCAGTCCCCGCGGCGACTGCAGCTGAGACGCGTTTTGGGCGCCTCCCCCTCCTCAGCTTCCTCATTCTTAGCACGAGAAACGTAGACTTATGACTATCCGTAGGTTCGATCTATGTATGTAGATGTACGATACGCAAGCGAAAACTAATCATTAATTGTAAACCCTACTTTAAACCCTTAACTTATTGCCACTGTCCACTGTCCACTCGATGTCAAGTCCCCTAAAATAGTTAGCTTACTTTCCTACATTACAAATCTGTAAAATTGTGCAAATTAATATTGCAAGAGTGTCTGTTTATGTATGTATATAAATGAATAAAATGCGTAAATGTAAAATTATAAACGGAAACTATGGGCAATGGGTAGGCTACCATGGGATCAAGCTACTGCCATGCTGAGAATTCAATTGGCGCCTAGTGGCTCTCAAACTGTACCCGTTCAAAGTCTTTAGCGCCATCTCGCTTTTACATACAAGTTTGTGGCACCCTTGGTCATTCCAACAATTAGAGCGAGACAACTAGAGGTTGTGTGTATGTGTGCACGAGCGAGACAAATAGAGTAGCCATTCATTTCAGTGTTATAAAGCGTTGTGGCAAAGCGCCAGTGGCGCGGATTTTGAAATGACTACAAATATTAATTAACATGCCAGATAATTCTAACGAAATAATAAACATATGCAAGTTGTAAAAAATGTATAAAAAAGAAAAATATTTAAATTAGAAATGCGTCATTATATTTACAATATTAAAAAAAAATCATGATATTAGGCATTATTTAAGGAAAAAGTAATGTTTGACAATTTTTTTGTCGCATCTTTTATATATTTTGGTTTTTGAAATATAAATACTAAATAATATTGTACAAAAGTTCGTCATTGGTGAGTGACCTACCCTCATATGTAGTTTTCCCAAACATCTCCTTTTAAAGTCGGTGAAAAGACTAGAGGAAAATCTACTAAGCCGATCGCTTTGAAATGTTGTTCACATATTCTACATATAGTAAATAGCTCTTTAGCTGCGGTGGTTTAGAACTGGACAGTAAATTGTTGCTTCCATTGATCCTTCTTTTGGTTGTTTTGAGTGATAATCTTTTTACGAAAAGTACACTGCCTTATTGAACCAGTTTTCTTCTCTCTCGCCTCATTGATAATCACAGTTACCTTCCGCTGTTGATTTATGAATTTTCACATTTCACATAAAACGAAAGCAAGAGTCGCCTCAATTTATGACAGTCTTCAGCCGCTGCCTCTGGGGCGGTTCACACGCATAAATAAGTCGAGGAAGATTGACAAAAATAATAGAGCTTGGGCGCTGCGTTTGCGTGTGGCAGCTTGACCAGTTGTCCGCCGAAGCGAAGGTGTTGACGGCTGATTATGCAACCAACCAGAAGCAGAGATGTGCCCCAGGTCAGGTCATTAATGTGACTGGCTTGCAGCTGTTTTGAGGAAACCAGCTAGCAACCAAATTACTATGAAAGTTAATTCAAATTTTATTGGAAGTTGTATTTTACAGTCATGAAATGGTCAATATCTTTATGCTATATAATGCGGCTTTTTCTTTTGTTTTACACCCTTAATGGATATTGTTATAATATTACCAGAAGTTTTCCAATTCGTTAATGAAGTATGTTTCTATATCGGTCCTTCTAAAGTATATATATATCTTCTAAATTATTAATTGGTTTCTTTTCGCCAGAAAATAATAAACGAGAAAGTGGCGAACGAATGTTTTTACTGCAATTATAAAATAAAAATATATTTGCACTTGACGGAACAGAACATAAATAAATAAAATAAATATTTGTACTTCATGAAACTGTGAGATTTTGTTAAGCCTCATGGGATCCTCCTTAAATTGTTAGCTATTATTTATTTATTTATTTACAACCTGTTTGCTTAAAGTTAAAACTAAAGCTACAGGAATG
>JAEIIG010006295.1:0-15449 GCA_018904695.1 Drosophila parvula | reverse complement strand
TTCAAACTGATTTTATTATTAAACTAATATAATAAGATTTAAAATAAATACCTAACAAACCATTGCATATCTTCTTGATCTCTTTTATAATTTGTGTGCAAACCTGTATTAATCATTTAAATAAAAATAGCCGCCCAAAGAGCACTTTGACAAACACACCCACGACACCTGTTCCGATCGATTCCAGGCAAAAAAAATTCTAGACTCTTTAGACTCTTACCTCTTTCGCAAAACCCGATCGCAAAACGAAAATCCGCCATTGAGCAAGCCCAGCCACTCAATCCAAATGGAATCGATTGCGATTGCCGCAAAAGTGGGTGCAAAAAGGGGCACGTGAAGAGAAAAAAAAAAGTAAAAAAAAAATACAAAAAGGTAGAAAAAACAATAAGCGAGAAACAAAACCGAATTGATTTTCTTAATTGACTGAGCAATTTCAACAGAAGCCAGAGCCAGAGCCGCGCAGAAAACCAAGCTGAGCCGGACCCAAGCTCAGTCCACAACAAAACTGACCTTGAAAGCCAAGCGGAGCTCTGAAAAGTGTTGCTAATATTGTTAGCAATTATTGTTAGCCATTGTTGTTGGTGGCGGTGAAAAAAGAATGCCAGCCGGCGGTGGATGTGGAAAGTACAGGGGAGAAAAATAGTGGAACTATCTAAGTTATAGCTTTTATTATTAAAAAATAGTTTTCTTTATTTATATGACAGATAATAATTAAAAATTATATACAGATTACATTTAAATTGAATGTATTTAGTAAACAATTAGGCTTTACAGTTTTCCAAACTTCTTTAAGACCTTTTAAGTATTTTTTGTAACTGAAAAGAAACCTTTTCTTGACAGAAATATGTTAAAATATAAATAACAAGTTTACTTGGCCAAATATAAAAATACCAACTTCTAAATATAATTGTAAAAAATCCCAATATAATCGATTATGTCTTTAAGTCATAATCTTTAAATTATTCCGATAATTCCATTTTAAGTGAAACATAATCTTTTGATTTGGCTTTACCTAAGCAGTTAAATATAATAATTACCTGCCATCGCTGGTAATTTGCAGAGTATAATAATTACATTCTGTTTAGAATTCCAAGAGAGTGGGGGAGCTGGCATTGTTGCGTTCGATGGGGCATAAAGTTAAGCAAAATATTTGGATATAATTAAGCCACCTTAAGTGGCCCTAACTGGAGCCTGACGAATCGAATAGAGCGCTGGCATTAGGAATTAGAAATTGATTTTGCGGCACCACTCCCCCGCCTGGAAACTGTGATTATTACACATGGTTTTCCGGCTCAGGCCACACACCCACATCCATACTGCGGGACGGGCGGCAAGTTGATTTCATTTTCATTGGAATTTTGCACAATTGGCCAAGATTACTGTCAAATGGGCGAAACCAGTTTGAGGTCTTTCCTTGTTGGTCGCATAGAATCGTAACAGAAACCAAGCCAGAAACGAAAAAAAACTAAGGCTGGAACCCGTTTTGCATGTACGAAAGTTGGTTGTGTAATGCTGCCACAGTTGAAGTTGCAAGGGGAAGCGGGGGCAGGGATGCAGCACTAACTGGGCGTTCACCGCTCCGAGGTGTTTAGATAAATCTGTTTAGAAATTAAATTAAGACTCGACCAGCTGGTATACAGAGAAAATTGTTAAATACAAAAAAAAAATTTAGTAAAATTAATTTATAATAATTTTATTACTCAAAATATACGCCAACATTTATTTAGTCTCGCTGAAAAACGAAAACTTGCCCTGTTTGTTGCAAGCCAAGCAAAATGTACCTATAAATCAAAAGACTGAGGACACAAACTTGGTGTTCAATATCGTATATTGGCTCTTACTATTTATGTATATCTATTAAACAAATTGCTCGGATGTCCCAAGGCCCAATTGTAAGCATTTCTTTCAATTCAATTTTTTAAATTGGATCAACATCTTCGAAGTTTATTCGCTTCACTTCGCCAAGAATATAATTTCGGGGGGAAATTTGAATTATATATTACAAAGTCCCACCATTTTTTGAGAGTAAACAATTAATCTTTATAAATTTTCATTGGCAACACCAAACCAGGGATGAGGCCATATAATTTTCTCTGTGTAGGATTATAAATTACAAACAGTACGCATATAGGAAGTACGATATATAGTTACAATTTGCTCTTAAACATATCACACAAGAGTTTTGATGGAGTCAAGCAGAAGTGTTACACACACAGAAAATGCTGAGCAAAGTATATAACTAAAAAGATATGGAAAAATATAAATTTGATATTCTAAAAGATCAAATTGATCTTTTTCATATCCTTTTTTATAATACTTTCTGTCATTATTATCTTGTGTGCGGAAAGAAAGGAAGTTGAAGAAAAAAGGAAAGTCCCTAATGAAGAAGATGCAACATGTCTGAGTGGTAGGATCCTTGACCTCGGTTAAAGGACGATCCTAGATCGTGTTGAAGGACGATCTTAGACCTTGTTGAACGAGTAGGTGAAGCCATCGGGCGTACGGTTCAGGGAGAGCTTTCCGGGCGGCGAGAAGCGATGGGGATTGGGCGTGGTCGTTGGGTAGTACGCCTGCTGTGGCTGCTGCTGGGGCTGCTGTTGATACTGTGGCTGATACTGGGGCTGCGGGGGGGCAATGGGCTGGGGATTGTAGGCGGGCTGCGGGGCTGGGCGGTACTGGGGCTGAGGGGCGGGCTGCTGATAGCTCTGCTGGTTCTGTCCGAACGAGGGATCGTTGTACCGGGGATCGTAAGAACCATCATCGCCATAGTCATTGCTGCGGAAGGCGGGCTGAGCCTGGGGAGCGGGAGCCTGGTACTGGGGCTGGTACTGCTGCTGCGGCTGATATCCCGACGTGGGCACGGGCTGTGGGGGTGCAGGAGGTGCCTGAGGCAGATGGTCACCAGAGGCTTGGAAGCTAGAAAGGGGAAATTAATTCATAAACTTAAGAAACCAGCTTCACTTACAAAATCTAAATAAAATTTAATAAAAAAAAGAGGTAACCTACCCATTCTTGCCCGCCGTGTATGAGATGGTGCGCCTCTGACCCGAGGGATCCACATAGCTGTAGCTGCCATGACGCGTGCCATCGGAATCCGTCTCCTCCTTGAAGTTAATGCCATCCTCCTGCTCGTAGGCAGCTCCGAACTTGCCATCTCCGGAGAGGTAGCGCTGCTCACTGATGATGGCCGCCGTTTTGGGGTCCTGCTGATAGTGCTGGCTTGAAGCCAATGCCACCAAGGTGGTCAGTGCGAGCTGGAAATAAATTCCCAGTTTGTTAATCCTTCACAATAAAATATATATTGAAAACTATTCATAAAACTAAGACAAAATGTTAAGAAATTAAAAAAAAAAAAAAATTGCCAACATAAAATGTTATTTTTATACTTCAGAAATTATTTAGGAAAATTCTGTAAAATTTGTAGAAGAACTAAACGAGGTGTCTTTATTGTTTAAGTTTTCTTTGAAGTAACGAAAAGTCAAAATGAATTCAGGAAATATATTTTAAAACTCTTTGGGAACTAGAAAAGCCATTTAAATGTTTGTTTAAACAATTGTATTTATATTTTTACATAAATAATTTAAGTGTAAAGGCCAAGAACACCACTTAAGCAGCACAGAAAATTGGCAAATAATTGTTTTATCAATGAATTGACTTAAATTTGAATAATATTCCTCTTCATTTTGAGAACACTCTGTACCAGAACACAACTCACAAATCTGAACATTTTTGTTGCGAAGAATTTAGAATGTCCTTGTTAAGCGTAAACTGCACTCGATTTGTATCTCTCTCTTTCTCAATATTATTTTGGATCGAAGGGGGATTCACACGCGCCTTTACGCTCACAAGTTGGGCTACTGGTCACTGGGGTTAACTGGGCAGCGGATTGAGGACCGACGGCAACGGATTTGTGGAGTTAACTGCCTTCCGCAACGGCGCCGCCCAAGCTTTTTATAGTCCGAGCGGGAACCTTGGACCGACGATCGGCTCCGCCTAGGCACTCGAGCCGTGTAACTGTGTTGGTTACTCGTACCATTAACGCGGTAACAGCGGTAACAGTGGTAACAGCAGTAACAATAACAAGAATCGAGCTAAGTGCTCCAATAAGTCAACTTTAGCCCAGGCATCGGTATTGGTACCAAGTCGTTTTACCAGTTTCGATCTCTTTCGCTTGGAGCGCCAACTTTTGCTTTCTACATGGTCTCCAACACTCGTACTATATATGTTTATACATATATAGCTATATGCATTATGCACTCGGTTCCCAAGCCCAAGACGAAACTATTTTTTAATTATCTTAAAAGTTTTCCAGCTCTGCGGCAACCCCGAGTATCCTCATCTTTGTGGCAAAAACCAGGAATTATCAATTGGTTCTGCTGCGCGCCCCTCTCAGCCGAATGATGCAATTTTCATGGCAATCGTTTAATTTGATTGTAAAAAAAAAAATAAAATAATGTTGAGGGCATAATGTTATATATAATATGTAAAAAAGGTGTACCGATAATTTGTCGGTAAATATTTACAATTAATTGAGACAATTGCTTAAGAAAAAACCTATGTTTAAGAACGCTTAAGCAAATAGTTTAACAATAAAAGTAAATTGAAAAGATCAATGTGCTTGGCAAGGTTTAAAAAATGATTAACCAATATAGCAATTTAAAAACCTCTCCTCTAAGTAGAAGTAGTATATTTATGGTTTTAAATAAATAGTAGCAGCACGAAAAACATTAAATTATGAATGAAATCATTTCATTACAAACAGTTTATTTAACAAGTAACTCTACCTAGTTATTAGTTCATTATTTATTACTTATTTAAAGCCAGGGAAAATCGTGATTGTATTCCCGAATTTTCTCATATTTTTGCAGTGTGATGAACCTTTATGGAAAACTGTCGATTTTGATGGATAACTGGACCGCCCTCTGATCAGCGCAGGGCTTGGGAAATTCACCAAATGAGCATTTGTTAAGTTTTCCTTTTGGTAGTTGTTGTTTGGCTCTCGGCTGGATTTGCATTTGCATTCGGCATGTGCATGGGCAAGTTGATTTATATCTAGATCGGACTATTGTGGTGTGGCCAAAAGCGCTTGGCAACAATCGCTGGAGTTGCTATTGGCCTGTTGGCGCAATGTGTTTGACTTGTTGACTCCGCGCTGGCTTCAATTATTTATTGTGTTTGAAATGTCTGGCATTGTTTTTGGGCTTGTTTATGGCAAACAGTTGGCTGCCACCCACATGCCACATGCCCCCACGCCCCATGCACCTTTTTGTTCCCCCTCCTTTTTGCATAATATTTGCAGAGAACTTTGGGCATTATTTATGATTAGAAACGGATCGGCATGCCTCAGATGGTGTCACGTGCAAATACATGAAGAAAATGTTAAACTTGTATGAAACTTAATTTGTGATAAATAATATTAAAATATTATATAGTTTTTTCTATAATTTTACAGCCTGCACAAAACTCTTTACATAGTATTAGCAGTCATTTAAGTACGCAAATCGGTTTTTCAGATTTTAATGAGCGATTTCCACACGGCACACTCTCCAGCTCAAAAGAGCCGCATGTGGTCGAAGTTCTCGAGTAGCAACACTCTCATTTACACCGCTATTTGCCCTTTTGCAAGTCGCCATCATCATCATCATCATCAGCATCAGCATAATAGCCATCATCCGCCTCATCATCCGTCGGTTTGTTTGTGTGGCCAAAAACAGAGAACGCCCTCTCGCAGCGGGTAAGCGTGTAAGGAGCGGAGAACGGAGTGCGGAAAGCGGCATACTCACACCGAAGGACGTAGGACGAAGGATAAAGGCGGAGGAAATTAAATCAGTTGACAAACAACAACAAGAACAGCAGCTATAGCCTACAGCTATATGTATGTATGTTCAGATATATATGCCGCTGCAGCAGGGAAGCAAAGGCAGCGGATTCCAAGGTGAAGTTGAGCATGGCCGGATTAGCTTGAGGGTGTTGAAAAGGAGGGTTGAAACGCGTCAGCTACAGTGAGACCTCGACTACGAGAAAGCCTGGATATTGTTTAATGATTTTAGTTAATTAATTGTTAAAAAATTTGTATATAAATTAAATGTAGAAACTAAATTTTGGGATGTAAAACAAGGGGCTGTGAAAAATCCTCAAATTTGAATCCTTTCTTACACATCTTTTTAAATTAAATGTGCAGATATTATTATTAAATACAAATTATAACTTGCAAATTGTTTTAAATATTGTTAATTAATTGTTTCAGTTTTTTCTGTACTTAAAAGTATTTATTTCTTTAAAAGAAGTGCGGATATTTTATAGAAAACACATTCTTAAACCTATTTAAACCTTTGTCTTTCTTTTACCAATTTTCTTTTATAATTTTAACTTATAAAAATCCATTTTCCGAGTCCTTACTGTACTCCATAAGTTTCCTTCTTTTCGTGTGGCCTCTCTGGCTGCTGCCTTTTTGATTTCCATTTCGATTTCGAGGCGTTTGCCTGATGCGACGATACCGCCACCCAGGAGTATGTCCTGTTGAGAGGAGTCCTTTCAGGAGGTTGATTTTGTTGTTATTTCTATTTTGATTGCCCCGCAACCCCCTGTGCAAACGGGATGGAAATATACCTATTCATCCTTCTATTTGTCGGGCTTTCACTTTGGCCGAGTTAATCGCAATCGGCGAACAGATAATGAGGGTTAGTTTCTGGGCGGAAGGGTGGTGATGATCAATGCAAAGCAGGCCATTTCCAGAGCCAAACGCGAACAGCCATAATTCCGCGTTGTCTCTCAATTATTTCAGCTGCTTCTGAGTCTCAAAACTACCACCATTGCCGGAATAATAAGGTCGGGCCAGACAATTGCGATTATTTGTAATTCAAGATGCAGTCGAGCGTTCGCCGAAATCGAGAGACCGAGTCAACTTTGCCGCGCGGAAGGTTAACAAAAATTTAATGCTTATCGCCACATCATCATCTCCATCTCCATCTCCATTTCCATTTCCAATTTCCACATACATTTCTATTGCCAGCAACAGAAGTCAAAACCGAAACTCGCTAAACTTGTTGGGAAATACGAGCCATTATTCCCGGTGGAAAGGATAGCGAAATCCTGACTGAGTCTCAGATGGTGATTTGATAGCTCATCCATCTGATACATAAATGACCCTGCCAGAATACTCGTCAAAAGTCAGTGAGAGAATTCAAACAGGCACTGGGGGAAATTTATATGGCTCTTTTAGATATTAGATAACTTAAGAAGAGTCATGAAATTACTTTAAAAATAAATTGTAATTATACAAACATTTTAAGAAATATAAATGTGATTTAAACTTATTAATTTCTAATGGAATTTTATGGTTGTATAGTTTTATTTTGGATGGAGAACATAGTTTTTGTAGAATTAAAGCTAATAAACTAGAAAAACAAAGTAGAATTCTATATCCTTATATAAAATATTATTCTAAAAATAACTAACTCAAATAAAACACATTTTTTTCTCTGCATAAATGCCACCGATCCAAATAATTTCTTCTGTCTGCCTTTCCAATGAACATGTAACCTGAGCTGAACTCCTAAACTGCCTTGTAAGTGCCCACTAATTGCGCATCTGCTGAAATTTCACAGCGCATTTCTCTGGCCATTTTCTTCTGGCATTTTCCTGGCCAAGGTCTCGCTTACACACTCCTCGTCATTTGACTTTTCCGCCGGCTTAGCCTTGCCCAGAAATCGCTTGTCGGATTGAATCGGATCGCATAACCAACGTGGTTTATGGTGCCACTGGACCAGTTTCCAGTTTCCTCCACACGCATACACACGCACACACTTGCCCTGGGGGCAATATCAAGGTCATTGGGGCCGCTGCCTCCATTGCGTGTGCGTTGCTTTAAGGGGGGGAGGTGAAGGAAAAACGTGTTTTTCGCGCATGCGTAGCGGTTTTCGCACTGCAACCGCAGACTTCCGCATTCGGCGGCCTGTGTGAGTGTGTGCGAATATGCAAATCGAGTATTGAGTGACGTCAGGCGCCGCTTGAGGTGGATATGGGAGCGGAAAATTGTGCACTTGGGGAAAGATTTATTAATTAAAGGGAGATTTTTAAGGTTTGGTTTAAAGGTATACCCAAAATAAGTGGAAATATAAAGCCCAAGAGAATCATATCCAGAGATATACTTGGGATATTGATGATCCGCCAAATAATTATGTAATTAAGTGGTATTTTGGCTTACAATAAATTTAATAAAATCAAAGAGAGACTTATTAATAAGAAGAATAAAAGCTGTGGTAATTTTCACGCGTAAACTTGTTTTATTTTGTACCCCAGTGTAGATACAATTTGAAGTTATGAGATCTTTGCTGATTCTTCCTAATTTTCTTAAATTTATAAGGAAAAATGTAGTTCTATTAATAATTACAATAAAAGAATAATAGAATTTCTTTACATTATAGTTATAAGATAAACCAACATTTACTTAAAGTCTTTTTCCCAGCATCCTTTTCTTTCTACAAAAATCGTAAGCAATTATATACATAAATCCTCCTGTAGTTTTTGCAAATTATCTGCCCTTGTCCTTGGACTGTGTGGCATGCCACTGCCCAGTTGCTGGTTTAGTTGCAGTTATTTCAGTTTTTCGAAAGTTGTTTCG
This sequence comes from Drosophila parvula, assembly GCA_018904695.1. Taxonomy (NCBI): domain Eukaryota; kingdom Metazoa; phylum Arthropoda; class Insecta; order Diptera; family Drosophilidae; genus Drosophila; species Drosophila parvula. The sequence continues at coordinate 6,826 of JAEIIG010006295.1, read as the reverse complement.
CAGCCACCCAAATTGTTGACCTTCTCGAAGGAATATCAGTGCATTGAACCCAAGAGTTTCGAACTTAAATGATAGCTGATTACTTCTTGAAGGGAGAGCGTCCAAGATCAAGAGAATATTTCCACAAACAGCAAGCAGTACTAACACTTATCCGAAGACCAAGAAAAATCGACTATAATTTAAATATCAGTAGTGACTTTTAAAGGCTGCACTTAAGTACGTGATCAAATCAGTTCGAGGCAAGAAGGTCACTCACAAATGAGACAATTAAAGCCATGTTGACATCTATTCATTGGCGAAAATGATTCATGACTTAACGCACATTACACATTAATTACCAGCGCTGACAAAATGCTATTAAACAATTTTGATTTCCATGCATAATTGCGTTTTCAATGTCGCAGTTACGGATTGAGCTCCAGTTTCAGTTTCAGTTTCAGTTCCAGTTATAGTTCCAGTTATGGATCGGATTTCGGTGTGACATGCAAACAAGTGAACGATTAATTGCACCGAACAAATCTGAACAATCCCCTGTAAATGGGCATTGAATTCCAAGTTCCGAATATACCAAATTCCGGTTAATTGTGCGACAATGTCAGACGTCAAAGTGCAAGAATTTGACAGCCAATAAACACAAACATGGCGCTCTCAAATAACAAAAATCGAATAAGCAGCCATCCAAGATCCAAGCCGAGTTCGAAGTTCCGCTCTCATGACACGGCATTATATTATTATCGACGGAAATATCTCTAACAAAAAATATATAACGTCCACTTGACGGGCTCACTTGTAATCGATTTGATATTTAGACCTCGCCTCCACTCAACTCCAAACCCGACTCAAGTGTTTCTCCTTCTTTTTTTTTTCACAGGTGATTAGATGTTGGCCACGTCTGCGGCGGCGGCAGCTCAAAGTGCTTAATTAGCCTACCGTTTGTTGCTCTTGCCGCACTTTTTGTTACCACTTTTGATGGCTTAGTTTCAAAACAATATCAGCTTGAACACTACAAAAAAAAAACAAGGCTGATTGTTGGGAAGCGAACGTATCAGAGGAGACTATAAAAAGAAGACTGACTTTAAATAATTATAAAAATATTATATACTTCGGATGAACCTTAAATATTTAAGTAATACATTTTGCTAATAAATAATTACCTATTTTTATGTTACCTCATTTTATGATTGAATAATTTTTTAATCACCTTTAATCTATTACTATAAACCTTTCTAATTCAAAGGTTTGGCTGAGTGTAGACTGCTCAGCTTGAAACTGAAATCGGCTTGCCGGTAATGATATGCCAATCACAAAACTTCAGCTTATTCGTTTCATTTAAAGTAGAATTAGCAACAAATTTGGTTAGCCAAAGCATTTCAAATATTTCGGTAATTATTGGTGTGGAATTTTGGATTTTAATTAGCTCCACAGACAAAAAATCTAGGCCAGTTCGAAGAGGAATTCCCATAACTAATCATTTCCTGATTACATGAAACTGTCGCAATTCGGTCCAAGTCTTTAGTACATTTTTGTGTTAATTTGTTTATTTTTACGGCTGATCCTTAGCCTGACTGACACAACAACAGACCAATTAACTGCTGCCAAGACGCTGAGAATCAAAAAGTAAATAAATCAACAGGAATTGAGACAGGACGAGACTCCATTCCGTTAATATTTCCTGTGCCTGTGCTTGTGCCTGTGCCTGTGCTGCAACCCACACGAGTTTTGACAGCCATCGACAGTTGAATAGTTGAACAGTTGCCAAAAATGAAAAATATAAAGAAGACAGGACCAGGATTTAAGTTTCTTTCTAGCGCGGACAATGCCTGCGGTTGATTTTTTGTCTTGATTCCTTTTCTTTGCCGCTGCCTTTGTTCGTGGCTTTTTTTTCCCCTGGCAATTATTTGGCAATTTCTTTTCACCGCTTTCGCTGGTAAAATGCATTACAATATCCTTGCCGTGCACAGGATTATTTTGGTCATTGCCATGTTCTCACATCCTTGCATTGTCCGTGACGGCCTATGAAAATATTTACCTATGCCCGGGTACTGAGCGCACAATTAAAAGGTTTTTACCAAGCTAATTGGTTTCAATTATTCCGGCTACCGAGCATAGACCAAGGCGAAGAATCCGCCCAGATGATCGGTGCTCTTCTGGATCTGGATCGGGATCGGAATTGGGATTTGGATTTGAATCTATTTCAGCAACAGCGGCTTCTGCGTTGCGCGATTTCACGGATCATTGGCGTCGAGTTAATTGGCTCGGACGGTTCCTCAAGATGTTCGCCATCGATAGGGGCGAATGTTGTGAAAGGTGTTCCTGGCTCCTTGTAAAACTATGATTATTTTCTTGGGAAATTTATATGTTTTCGTTGCTCTAAAATATCTTAGGAATCGTTGCGTTTCATTGGATTATCTTTGATGTGAATCTGATCTGTGTAGGGTTATTTACTTACATTATTTTATGAATGTTTTATTATTGTTTCAGAAATCTTTTTGTAATTGACAGTTATAGCTATAATAAGGGGTTTATTTTTATAATTACTTAGGAGAAACAGTTGTGGGAATTTTTTTAGCAATATTAATTTAAAGAGAGTTCCCCTAAAAACTAAACGAAGTAATTAGCTTCCCCGGAGATTGTAGGTATTTTTAATAATTCAATATAATTTATTAATAGTATTATAATTATTTGTAATAAAATGCTAATAGATTCTTTGCAAATAGTATTTCTGTATCCCATTTTAATAGTTTCTAAGTGGTTTCAATATTTTATAGCTGGTAAATGACTACCGTTCAGCCCTGATTTCTTTAATAAATATTTATCTACTAATTTATATATTCATAGAAATTTAAGGTAAGAACCCCTATCAATATTCAAAAATTTTAAACCAAAGTTTGTGGACTAAATCGACCGGTAGCTGGACAGCGTCCTTGCACCACTTTAGAGCATTATCCTCCATTCCTGTTCCCACTCCCCCCCAAGTCCTTGTTAATCTCACGCCTCGTGGATGCCAGTACGACAATTAACCACAACAAAGCACAAATTATGTCATAGGCGTTTTCCCGCTGATGGCTTTTCCATTTCCCAGGTCCGGAGAATTATGACAATAATGTGACAATTTACATAGCAGCAAAACAAATCGCGGGGTGCAAATGAGTTTGAGTTCGGGGAGGAGCAGTACCAGAAGGTAGGGGTAGAGGAACCACCCCTAGGAGAACTACTCACCCAACCAGTTGAAACAGTTGCACTTCGCCGGGGCCAGGTTCATTGCTCATCCCGGCCTGAGTATCTCTCATTAAAATTGAACGAGCCAGCGCACAAAAAGTTGATTAGGCAATGCCGAGTCCTGTGGCACCCTGCGGATTTCCACTGCTGCTTGCAGCACCCAGAAAAAATTACCAGTAGATTTTAGGATAATCATAAACATATGTATGAATTTCCTTTGAGCCAAGGACTTCCATTGATTCCGCATTTATTTTAGTTAAACAAAAATATAACTTGCTTTTCTATAAAATAAGAAGTTTTTCTTAAATAGTATTTTTCGTGATTCCAAGGATTTTTCTAGAATATCTGCTACATATTTCTCTTTAGTGTGTCATATATATTTATGGCTTTTTATGGTAAAAGGAATATAACCGACCCCGCTGCCGTAGGACATCAGGATGTTGCCACGTTCACGTGACACTGTCACATTATAATTGCCAGCCCCCGCCCGCGTATGTTCCTCTCCTCTTTTGTCCACATAGGACCCGGGAATATGTCATGGACCGGCGCTTTCGCTACGTGGGCTTACTTAACCGTTTTGTCAGCGCTCCTCAAGTGTGATCCGAACGGTAAACATAGTCCGGCCGTGGTCGTTTTTTTGTTAAGCTGCTCAGTCCAACGCAGCACGCGCGAACTTCCAGGCCTCAAATACCATTCACCCCAAGCACAGTGGCAAGAAGCTGTTGAAAATAAGGTAATATTTATGTCGATATCACTATGGAAATTCTCATTTATGATATGGAAAGGCATTGATAACATTTTGACATATTTTATAATATTAAATAAATGTTAATGTAATTTTATTTTATATTAAAAGCATTTTTCATTTTCTAATGTTAAAAAAAAGGATAGAAATGTTTCAGAGCTCTGTGCTAATGCCCATGTAAAGGTATTTAATAAATTGTTTTATTTTATATAATAATTAATTGTTGCCTTACTTACTTTTAAACAATAAAAAAGATATTTGCCTTAAATAGAACTGTAAATCTAGATTTGGTGACATATTCAATATAATACCCAAAAATAAATTCATAAAAATAATTTAAATAATATGAAAACTTTATTACAATCCCAAACCACTGTCCTCACTGTCCACAGTGAAGCTGACAAGCCACGGCGAGTCAGTGGCAGCCCGACACATCCGTCAGATATTTATTTTTTGGGCTTGACTGTCGCCATGTTTGCGTTAGTGCTAATCCCCGCAGCGGGTTGTCGCTTGCCGCACAGCGATGCAAATATATTATATAGTTTTTTTTTTTATGGAGTGTTCGAGGACCCTTCAGAAATTAGTTCCCATGTAAGCGCTTAAGTTTTGATGACGATGTGCCATCCATTGCTGCTGGTTCGCGCCTCTAATCTGCTGCGGCAGAGCAAATTGGGAGCGTTGCGCCATCTCCCTCGCCCAGCAGCTGGTCGTCCTTTTGGTCCTTTACCCCGACATTGTCAATTGCGATGTCAGAAATCACGCGCCCTTCGTTTTTGTCTCATTTTTTTCCTTTTACCCGTGTATCTTATTTTTTTTTTTTTATCGACACCAATTGGGCGACAGGCTCGTTAGGCAGCCGCAGATACCGTACAAGGCTGTCCCATTTTCGGATTAGTGGCTAAATCCCTTTTATTTGACAAAATGGCTTCGATAAAAAGCGAAAAATCAGGCGATTGAAATCGAAATTGAAGTTGATTTTGTTGCCGTTGACAGCTGGCAATAAAAATGTGCACAACCGCTCAATATTTTCGGCTGCCACTCGATCATTGTCGCCTTCGTTCTTATGCCCTTACCGGAGGGCTTTTATATTTTGCCCAAAGGCTGACAAAATCATGCTATATAATATGTTATCTCGATTGGTTTGTTTTTGTCCAAAAATTTCAATTAGTTGGGGATTTAATGGGTTTTTTTTTTTTTTGGCGGACTCTTTAGCATTTTGTTGAAATAAATCACTTGCTGGGATCGCATTTATATTATTAAAAATAAATACACCATCTGGTTCTATTTTTATTAAATTCAATGTTCCATTTCTTCGTTTTTCTTTTAAATTAAATATTTTTCAAATTTATTTTACGGGTTTTTACATAGTATATACATTATTTAGCATCCTGAGAAAGTATTGCAACTCTTTTTCATTTTTTAAGAACTCAACTCACAAGGGTATTCAAAGTTTCGTTTCCCTCATCTAACCTCTTTTTATTTTTAACGAATATTTTGTTCATTACAAGGTAGTTGGCTTGGTGGAAAATTAATATACAATCGCCGGGTCCAACACTCCACAAACAACTCGAGTGGCTCGCTTGCTGGCTCTACAAAATAATTCTCGAGCATTGTTGATCCTTTGTGGCTTACTCGCGTCGTTCAGCGAAACAAAAGCCCTCGAAAATTGGTTTGCCAATACGGCCAGATTCTTCGAACTGTAACAGTTTCGCCCCGGCGAATTGAAATCGCTAACTACCCCTTTTGTTTTAGGCGCTCCACATCCTGCGCGCATATCCTGCTCGCATATCCTGGGAGTAATAAGTAATGAGGTGTAGCGGTGAGCTCGTTCCCTATATTTCGAGTGTTAAGTGGCCACTCGAGTCGTTCCCAAGTGCAGCCCAGATTCAAATCAAAACCGAAACGCGAACCGAAAGCGACAGTTTCGGTTTCTGAGTTTTTGCAATTTCCCAGGTCGAGTTTTTGAGGTTGAGGTCGTGAGCTTTGTCAAAGTCGATTTGTTACATTTCTCAAGTGGCGGGTCCTTGCCAGCAGCAGGCAAGGCAAATATATTTGCAGAGCTCTCATCGAACTGTTGCGGAATGCCACTGCAGCAGGCAGGGTTGCACTTTCAATGCCCTCGGTTGCACTGGGAAATTATTTTCAAAATCCAAAAAGGAAGCTCTTTAAATAAGAAAGAATCCTTGGAAAAATATGAGACTATTCGGAATATTTTAAGATGTATTAATTTAACTTGTAAATTTAAAGATGAAGCTACAGTTTTCCTATTTAAATTGTTTTTCAATTTGTTGTATACTTTTGTTATGAATATATATAAAAATATACTTAAAAAAAACATATTTATTATTACTCTAAAAATGAGTTAATAGTTATACTCTCTTGGGTGTTAATATTATTTTAGCAATCCTATCCAAAGTTTTTGTGTGCTTATTGAATTGCCCATATTGATAGCTTCTAATTTTTTTCGATGCATCCCTTCCACTACCGTTAGTTAAGTAGCAAGTTCCAGGGTTGATCGGACCTTATTACGATGACATATGGCCTCCCATCACCGATGATGACGCGACGGCTTTTCGCTTTTCACTTTTCACCGCTGCGGGTCAACTTCGGAATTGAAAAGAAGAGTTCCCAGGATATGGAATTGGGCATCGCGTGACCCCATCATAATAATGGCTTCATTCAGGGATGCACCTGATGTCCGACAGTTGGCCACCTGCTTTCTTGACCGGAAGTTGAAAAGTTTCGAACTTTTCCAACCAAACTAGAGGAGGGGCGGTGCGTGCACAAATAAAAAATAGCTTCTAATTATGTATTTAAAAAAGTTGTGAATCTTATAAATGATATCTCTAAATATAATATATA
>JAEIIG010006281.1:0-44358 GCA_018904695.1 Drosophila parvula | reverse complement strand
TTGTCAAGAGGAAACAACTACACCGGAGCCCTCGATCTGCGATACTTTCCCACAACTTCCCTTGTGTCAAGAGGTCAGGTATGTTGGATCAGCGATTCGAACTTGGGCTACTGATCCCAACTTCTGCCTGTACTATCCGAATTCATGTTCGAGCCCCGTGGAGTTGCCAATTGTTCCTATTGTTGACGACCAGGGACGACCCGTGCTGCTGATTTTACCAGCTGTAAGAGGAAGGGAGCTGCCGGCTTCAAGGCGTTCTAGCCCGAAATGGCTGGGACCCACACGGAGACCCGCTTGGCAAAGGCAATCAAATAAACGTACTTCGAAGATCAATCACGACAAGTAGTATACGCTCTCAGAAATAAAGATTACGAATCACTTTATCTTGACATCCAACATGCCCGAATATTACGAAGCTTCGGAATGTGGCAGCCGCAATTCGGTTGACATGACAAAAGATGAAAGATGACAGCAGCACTCCGGTGGGGTCTATTCAGGTAAACTGGTTTCAGTTGCCCCACTCCACCATCTCATCTGGGCAAGCGACCAGTCCGAGTTCAGCTCCATGAGGAGTTGGTAGGTTTAGTCGAAATGAGCTCCGTCCAAGCCTTCCGAGCTTCTCCGTGGCAAGTTCTTTTCACGATTTGCCTAGCGGTTCGCTGGTGCACAGCTGGCCCAGTAATCAACGATGGGGTCCTGCAGCACCTAAAGGAGCTGAACCTGACCCAGGCAAAGCTCATCGCAGACAACTCCACGGTCAAGTGCAGCCTGACCCCAAATCTCTGCGACTGGCAACTCCATCTGTACGAGGGTCACTCCTTTAGTGTGCCACTTGTGCCGCCCGTACAGAGTACCGTCGCCCCGGTAACCACGACTCCCGTTCGAGAAACCTTCGGATTGACCCCTCTTGGTGCTGGGCCGCAGCTGTTCATTGTGGCCGAGGTGGAGCCCAAGCCGAGAAGGGAAGTGCGACACAGAAGGAAGCTGGCGCGACGAAACACTTTTAACTACTTGAGTAAACATAGATTTATCTTGCTAGTGCTGCCATAAAAGAGGCTCAATAAATAAACAACCAGGAACATACAATTTAATCATTTATATTATTATCTCTCATTAAGACCAATCCATCAGCTGCCAGAGATTTATTCCGGCTGACTCACTGCTACTTCGGCGGGGGCTGCCTGTCTGTGAAATACATTCCGCAACCCATAAACAAAATTCTCAGCTCATTAATGTCGGCTGGATTCACGCTTTACCTGCCGTGACCCGTTTGGTCGAGGATGGAAGAAGCCGTCCGACCACTTTCAACTTTAACCTGCTCCGCCAGGGGTCTGGGCACGGCTCTAATGCCCATTAAGCTGTCTATAAGAGTTTTATTTGGCGTGAAGCTGGCCGATGGGGGTTCTCGCATTCTCTATTTGTTTATTCAAATATTAATAGATGGCTTTTTAAGTGCCCAGCCGCGTTATTGTTTCTGATCTGGGGGCACTTAATTAAGTCATCTTTGTTGTCACAGCAGCCCGCACCGAATAAATAAGCTGATGACTGTACTATTAGGACAATGCTGATTAATGGGAACAGGCAGTTATAGCGAGAGTGAAAGTCACCAAATGGGGTGATATTTTTGGGCAAATATTTTCGCAAGCCTATAGCCCGAGATATTTCAATGGTTTCTATATACATTTTCTGTTTTATTGCAAATTACTGTGACCATAAAACACCAATCGAATTTAATCGAATCACATCTTCGACTTACTAGCTATTTGATCAGTACACAAAGTTCGGGCCCCCGGCGGAAATTCAATTCGACGCCCGGCCGGACCCTCGGTAAACACCAACCCCGATACCCCAAAGACTTCCCCAAAAGTTGCAACCATCGCTGGCTTCACACATCATCCGTGGCGCGGTCGTCGTCCACATCGTCAGCGATGGTGTCATAAATCGTATTCAAAAATTTTCTAATTTCCGCATACGGTAGAATCTGCCACCAATTTGTCGTAGTTTCAATTTCCTCCTCCATTACTCCAGCGGCGGCGGGACGTCTCTGTATGCCCTGACGACGTTTATCCTTTCCCTTGCCCTTGCTCTTGCTCTTGGTCCTGCTTCGCTTCGTTGTTAGGGGACGATGCGTGCTGATTTCCGGTGATTGTGTTTCCAATTCCTTCGCCGGCTGCTTCACATTCGATGGACCTGGACTTGATGCCAGGATGGGGTTAGCAGCAGGAGTAGGAACTGGGGCAGTGACAGCTTGGCTCGCTGTCATCTTTGTATCAGTTTCATTAGAAGTCCTTGGTCCTGTTTGCGTTGGCCTGCGCTTCGTCTTCGGTCGAGGGGGGCGCACTCTGGTTTCGTCCTTCTTTTTCTTGCCGGACTGAGCCTTTGTGCTGGTGTCACCGGCATTCTCCGCTGTCGGTTGGCTGACAAGCTGTTGCATTCCTGTCGATGCCATATCGATAATTGTCCCACTCGGGGCCATGGTTTTCTTCACACTTGTCAGGGATTCCCCTGCAGGCGCTGTCACGGGGGCTTTAGTGGCAGAAGCATCAGCAGGAGCAGGAGGAGGAGCTGAAGCAGGAGCAAGAGGAGGAGCAGGAGCAGGAGCAGGAGCAGGGAGAGTGGCAGAGGCCGAGGCCAAGCCAGAGGCATCTTCTTTTCCGATTTCATCCTGCTGCGGCACGATTTCCGTTGCTCCTGCTGCATTGTTCTCGGGCAGCTCTGGCAGTGTCAGCTTCACCTTCAGGGGCTCCTGCTGCTGCTGCTGCTGGCTCAGGGCCATAACTTCTTCGCCGACTGGTTTATGTTCATGACCAATGGTCAGGGTATTCAATTGCACTATCTTCTTGACCCCTATATTTTGCACATGGAACTCGTTCGAGTATAAATTCTCCCGTGCGTGCGGACCCAAGTTCATTTGCAGCGGCATTAATTGCATGTTTATAGCCTGCTCCTCAATTGTTTTCTTCTCTGCGCTGGCTCGCTCCTGCTCCACATTCTCGCCATCCAGGTTTCGGTAGTGTGACCTCTGACCGGGGGATCGGCGACTGTGCTGGGCGATCTGCTGCAGCAGGTGACCCATCGGTGGCGCATCCTGCAGCAGGGCCTGGCGCCGGGCCAGGTTCATCCGGGGCTTGTTGTAGGCATAAACATCCACGTTGAATACGCCGTGGGCGGGGGCTCGGCGCCAATGTTTGGCCGGTGTGACTGTTGGAGGCAGGTCGTCAATGGTCAGCATTCACTGTACTTTCGCTCGAGCGGTAATGCAGACTCACCTGTGGCCACAAGGGCCCAAGACTGGACTAGCAACAGAAGCAGTGGCAGTCTCATGGCGGCTAATACATATTTTAGGCGTTGGCTCCGGCTACGACTAAACCGATTTTGGACCATTCGACCAATTTTATGGCCATCCAATTTGGGTCAGTCCGCAACTAATTTGCATTGACGATTCATGTTCGGCAATGTTCTGGGAATGTGAAAACACAGTGGACCCCCCGAAGCTCGCCCCGATTAAGATCGAACACATGCTACGGACATGGAATCTTGTTGGGGCGACGGACCACTGTCCCCGGTAACTGGTTTCCCTCGAATCGGTTCCGAGCAACGGCACTTTGGGTCTTTGCTGACAAACAATGCTTTAGTTTTGGCCAATGTTAATGCCGTCCCATATAAAATATTATTGTGTTGCCACCTTAGCCGAGCCTTGGCCAATTTCTGTGTGTTTCGGATGCTTGGCCAAGAAGCAGCGAAAGTTGAAAGTTGTGCTTAGCATTACAATGGCCAGCTAATGGAAAGTAATTGCCTAGAAATTCCGGCGAATGCGAAAACAAGCCCTGACTAAAGTGTTCTTAAGCTTACCGCTAAATACAAAGGTTCCCAGAAACTCAACTTGATGAAAATAGATAGTTAAGGGTCCGAAATAATATTAAATTAGGGTTAGTCAAACTAAATTTCTATAGTCCCTACGAATTTTATTGAATTTAAATACCGTCGATAATCCCACTTAATCTATGTATAGCTTTATTTTTGGGTTAGTTTGTTAAGGCATTCTCAATTTTATAATTAACCAAAGACATGTTAAATATTACATTTAACGAGGTATTTTTTCGGTTTAATTAATTACTTGTGTTCAATATAGGTTAATATCCCCCATTACAGCGACATTGCAATTGGAAAATGCATTCAAAAAACTGATTTATCGTAAAGAGCTTGTCAAAAACAGTTGACCAAGAGGCAAGCAGGCAGCAAACAAACAGCGAACAAACAGAAGCACTGACAGTTTCCACTCGGAGCACTTAAGATAACTTCGAGGCGAGTCGAGACCAGTCAGGACCGGCCCGGCCTGAGCTGAGCTGAGCTGAGCTGATGATGTCCACCAGCAGTGGCAGATTTATGAAAACTGTTGACATTTAGTCCTTCGAACCGTAAACCTCGAGCGGACTCAAGGCAGCGGAATTTACATTCGAACAATGCAGGCCGCAAGGACCACGGACCGAGGTGCACGGGCATAATGCAAAAGGAATCGCAGGAGTCGGAGAGGAAAGCAAAAAGGACAGCAGGCTGGCTGACAGGGAAATGTGAAAAAAGCCAGATGACAGCAGTGAAGGCGGACAAAGGCAATTGTGCTGGCATGTGAAGGAAGTCGGTCTTGTAGACCACAAGAGGAAAAACTATGAAGTACGAGAGAAAATTATAAAATCGTTAGGCTGCGTCACTCTACGAATTCGAGAAATCTGGCCAAGTCATAAATATTTCAGATTTTAATAAACAAAAATTATTGGCCCATGCCAATACCATTATTTTCTTTTAGTGCAGGGTTACAATGGTATTACGCCTGCACTGTGGCCCAAAATGGAAATGAAATTTTATGTAAATATCTTTCAAAATAAGCGACTGATGCGTTAATGCGATTGAGCTGAGGAGTGTCCTTATAGAGGGGGATAAAGTCGAAAACAAATTGCCGCAAAAGGGCGACGGCGACGAAGTCAAGAAGAAGCAATTACAATAACTTCAATTCGAGAATTGAATGGGCACTTTTCATTCGTCATTCGAGTCGAGGGTTTGGGAAAGACGTTGACATATCCGTTGACGTTGAAATGGCTTCCATTGGACACTTGCACTACGGATGCGAATGTGACTGCCAAGCTGGCCTATGCAAATAAAAACAAGGAAAAGGCCAGGATTTTACACTGAAAGTGCACTGACGAACTAATAAATCAGGTAGCCATATTTCTTCAGAATTAGATAATGTTTTTTGTCACTCTTGATATAAAATATAATTTTACCATATAAATATTTAGGATTTTCTCATTTCTGATAAAGTAGTTGCGAAGAGAACTCTGGTAATTCCCAAGAGTTTTCGTGGAGAAAATCGAAACAACCTGCTTACCGTCTGAGAAATACATGAATAAATAAAAATAATATAAATATAAATATATATTATAAAAAATATAAATACAACATACAAATAATAATGTTCTATTAAGATTTAAATGGAATAGATATTGTAGCACATCCTAATAATCATATTATTATTATTGCCAAAGTAAAGAGCCTTAAATTAAATTGAAATAACTATCGAATATGATGACAAATGCATATAATTAGAGCATTTAATTTAATTTAGAAAAACTATTCAAATTGATGACAAATTCATGAAATTTTCCCACAGTGTAGACAGAAAAGGGAACAAGAGTGCCAGGATGAGGGAGCAATCGACCGGCTGCTGTCGTCGACGTCTTAATTAAGCGGCCCAAACAGCAACAACAATTAGCCGTGCAGCGACTCAAGCGATGTGGATTGTGGCAGACAGAGACAGCAGGATAAACAACGAAAGAGAGGGATATATAGAGAGAAAGAGAGAGAGAGAAAGAAAGTTCAGCACTGCTTGCACTTGCGGTTGGCTTACCGAGAGGCTTATTCCATGATTAATTCAATTGAAATTTCATCAGGGAAATTGCAGGAAACTTTAAAACTTTTCCAATTCCAGCAACGCGCTTGCTGGATTGTTTTTGCTCTCACTGCTGCTCCTTGTTGTTGTCCTGACTCTCGTCCTGTGTTTTTGTTGTGCTGGCAAATACACACAATTTGCTTTGTCATTAGACGCACACTTTAAGCACTCGATGGTGTGCACCCACCACCGCCCATCCTCCCTAGCTCTCTGTCAACTGCTTTGCTTTGGCTGCTCATTTCCAGCTTGCCATTTCTTTGTCCAGCTTTTATTTGACCATTCATTCATTTGTTGCATTCGCCAGGCCAGAGGGGGGTTGGCTTGCCCGGGGGTGGGACAGCAAAACCATTCAGAGCATTTCGCACATTTTCGCTTAATTTGAATTTTTCTATGCAAATGCCGTGCACTCGGGTAGGTGGCAACAACAACAAAAAATGCAACTGTTTTTCGTTAAATATTTCTATTTTATTTTCGGTTATTTTTTTTTTTTTTTTTGTATCTGCCGGCTCCGTCTGCGCCAAATTGTTATTGCAATTTTCTTTGTGTACTTTTGCACATTTTGCAGCTCTCGCGGTTCAGTGCGCTGTCGTTTATTTGATATTTGTATTCCTCTCTCTCGCTGGAAGTATCCTCCGATAAGGTACTTTCACTGTCTAACAGCACTTGACAGAGACGGGGACAATCGCCACAAAACTGAAGTTGGATGGACGGATGGCTTCAGCTTGCCAGTTTTTTTTATTCAAGCCATTTATTCTTGCTGCAGCACAGACACTGTGCTTGTGATTCCGAAAACTAACACAATTTGATTGACAATAAAGTATAATATCAATGGAATTGGACAGAAAAGATTTGGTGCAGCCATAAATAAAATACATTTATTCTTTGGTTCGAAAATATTAAAAAGAAGAATTAATAACTTAAGGTTACATAAGTATTTATACATTTCACTTAATATTGTTTATTTTTCTTTGATTTGCCATATTTCTTTATTAAAGATTTTCAGGGGTTCCTTACAAATTGTTGTATACCTTAAATCATCTAAAATAATATCCAAAAGGAAGGTACAACTTTCACAAAATAAGAACATGTGCTATAAGTTCTATATTTCTATTAATTTAATATGAAGATATATTTTATATTTAATATTATATGATATTTGACTTGAAATTCTTTTTTTTTTAATTCCAAAATATTATTTTTGCCAATTTCCTTAGAGTTTGCAGGCAGGGCAGTCGTAATTCGCTCAAAATGCAAACATAGTTTATCCTTATTTGGTTCCTGTTTTTATCTGTCTCTTGTTAGGCTGTGATTATTTTCCTTTTCCAATTTCCGCACGTTAAGCGAGCAGAAAAAAGAGAGAGAGCTACTGTGCTGATCCATGCGAATTGAATCTGCTTGGCTAATTGTTATGCAAAAGCCAAAATGAGGCCATAAAAATCCAGGCACCAATTCCAATCCGAATTAGAATCAGAATCAGAATCAGAGTCCGAGACCAAGTCCGAGTACGAGTCCTGGGTCCGCAGCCGAGGGCCAATAAACTTTCCCCTTTCTCTTGGGAGATCGTGTTTGATTTGGCCGGGTGGCCTTTGCATGCCGCAAACAAACGACACTTTGATTTAGTGCAACAACATTGGCGAGCAGTAGTCACCAGTAGGACACAGTGGCCTAGAAGCCGCAATAAAAACAAAACAAAGCTAATGGCCAAACAAAACGAAACCGAAATGCAGGCGGAAATTTTATGGCTGACATAAAAGCCCCCATTCGGTAGACGCCACCCACGCAATCCGAAGAGTTCCATCTCGATGATTCCCAAACCCATTCGCAGCGCCATCTCTATCTCTATTCTATTTCTTTATCCGCGTTAGTATTTGTATCTGTGTCTGTTGCTGCGGCGAACGCCGCCTGAATGTCAATGTGCAGCCTGCCTCAAGGCGTCACACAGTGCGTATGCGCGATACAGTTTATCGTCTTGCCGCAGCGTTACCATAGTTATATCCGCAGAACTTGTTGCTACAACATGGGCCACAACTTCTGCCACCTAATGCCGCATCAATATGCAAAGCCGAGCAAGTTTCGGGCAAAGTCGTACCACCACCCACTAAGCCGCTTAAAACACAAAGAACACGAAAAAAGGAGCAAACTTTAAGTTCATTTAACTTTTGCAATCAGCTGGGGAAGGCAGACATGGCCATCGCCATCGCTATCGCCTGCCCGGGCAATTTATGATTTATTAACAACGAGCGAAACTCAATTTGGGCCCTGAGCCCGTTAAGTCAGCTAAAAGGATTTCTTAAACTTAAATGATTTTAATTATTGAGAATTATCAGCAGCACTGCTGAGCTCTGTAAAGCGATTTCCCCCGATGGCGACTGGACTGGACTTGCCCGGGAACTATTTCTGTTTGATTTATCGCGTTGCAAATTCCGCATTCTGGTGATTAAAGCGGCGACAGGAGGGGAGGGTGGGAGGAGAATATCCCCTCTGCTACCTACCACCACCCTCAGTACCCTTGGCCATTGCCAATTATCTAAGCAAGTGAGCGTGTAATGGACCCGGGGGCAGTTGACTTGTTCTAATACCTTTTAGTTCAGGGGTATATGGGAGTCACTGGGAAGGATATGCCATGTAAAAGGAACAGCAGCTATTAATATGAACCCTGATAGACATTGAATTTATTAGAAAATAAGTTAAAACTCTTCCCTATCTTCAGATAAGAGAAATCCATTTTATTTTATATACAATTTGCTTATAGCAGTGACAGTTTTAAGGCATTCAAGTTCTATTTGCAATCCCGATTCCATTCATTAGTTACCAGGTATTTCATAGTCGCTTCCCTTTTGGTCCTGTCCGTTTTCTTGTAATTTTTTTCCCCCGCCTTACTTTTTGGCATCTTGCTGGTCTTCCTGGTCCGCTGTCTTGTCCTGTGCTGTGTCCTGTATTGAAGATGCCCGCCCAGAGAGATGATTTATGATTGCTCGGTGTGACTGGCTTATTGGGTGTGGGTGGGGCCGAGCTGCCGTTTCAATAAATGCTCTCTGTTCGGGCATTAAATTTTAATAGTCTCGTCTGGGAGCAAAATAATGCCCAGCTGAGTTATTTATGAAGTGACGCTCTAAATTTATTTAAAACGCTTGCAATAAATTGTTACAGATTTCCATGTGAAATGTATGCAACTTAATTCTAATGCGTATTTATGGCGGCATCGCCAGCACAATGCTCCTTGAGAGAGCCGGCCCGAGAGAGAGAGCGGATCGCAGGACTCGTGGAAGAGTGTGTGTGGGAATTTGTCCCCAATCAATCATAATTTGTAACTGTCATCGCAAGCTGCGACCGCGTCCATTGAGTGATGAAGTTGTCGCCACGACTCACCCACACAAACATGCACATACACAGGCACACTCCCAATCGCACACAGACGCACTCTCACCAATGACACAGAAGCCATCTAAAGTCAACCACAGGACCCTGGACAGTGGGCCTAATGGTCCACCAAAAAACCCTTAATGGCTTAATTAGAATCCTATATAATCCTATAACTAATTATAATAATATAAAATAGAAACAAAACAAGGAGTCATCTTTATCTGGGAATAAACCAGGTATCTCCAGCTCGCAGATCTAGATTTCTTTAGGTTTTAAAATAACTTTACTTGAACATTTTAAATTACAGAAGTTTATTAAAGTCTTTTTGAAAGATTCTCTTTATTTTCCAGCTTTATTGCCCGATTTTTTGCCACTGTTCTCTGTAGGCCTGTCTGATGACCTTACCGCCCATGCATTTGGAGTCAGAAACACACACCACGCTCACTCCCACTCCCACGTACCGCTCCTGTTCGCACCTGCCCACGTGTGCGTATGCGGACCGCAGATTTATCGCGAATTTCGCCTCGTCGTGCCGAAACAGTCGAAAATTCGAACAAAGGCATTGGCGGAAGGAGCGAAGGGAACGAACGGGCTGTGGGAATGGGAATGGAAAGCTGATATGCTGACAAAAGTTTGATATGCCCCGAACTTGACAAATGTCTGACAAATCCCGTCAGCGGCGCATCTAGTAAGGCTAATGAAAGCCAATTGCTGCTTAGCCAGGGGCTTCGTCTCCGCGACGGAGAAGACAAAGGATCTGGGCGGTGGTACCCCGGACTACGGACTCCGGACTCCGGACTCCGGAAACTGTCACTGTGCGACGGAAAATCTCCGGCACGTGATTCCGCAGTCATCTACAGGGAGTGCTTCGCTCCGCTCGGATACTGTTTCAATTTTAGCTGCTCCTTCTGGTGGGTCCAACATATATGAATGTACACACAGATTTATGATGATTTTTTTTCACACACGTGTGCGCAAAAAGTTGGCGTTAATAACGATTAAGTGCGCCATGCGACATTGACTCCGGGCGCCGCCGAGATGGAAGTTTGCCTCGATTTTTGTTATTCCCGACAGGTAGTCGTTAGGCTGGCACTGGACTCACATACTATACCTAGCGTCCAGCAGTCCTTGTTTGTTATGATTGCAAACACCGAACCGACGACCATCGTTTGTTCAGCCACGAAAGGTGTGCTGGGCAAAATTGTGTTTGCCGGACTTTGCCAGCTTTCTCTAGAGTCAGTGATGGGAGCCTTAGCTGGGTATATATTTTTTGGGAAGTTGTTTAGAGTTTCCATAACTATTACTATAATTTAAGAAGTCTGTATGAGGATATCTGCAGTTTTGAAAGAGTTCTTTTTGGTTTTGATTTCGTTACAAATAGCATTTGGTACAGGCTTTCATTTTATCGTATGAAACTACCAAGTAACTCTCTACTATACATAATATGTATTTTCATTCCCAAAATTAAATCTCAAAAAACTAAGAATAGTTTACTAGCGACTGGTCTAAGTTTATTAAAGAAAAATACTTATAAGAGATGAGTTTTTAGAAAAGTAAGTACATATGCTAGATATTTACTTATACTATATAAAATTAAAAAAAAAAACACCTATTCATTAACGATTTATAGTATTTAAAGTATAGCATAGTCAAGCATAGTCATATCTCTTTTAAAAAGCTTCCGAGAACTTCCGCTTTTCTCTATTCTTTTCACATTATAATTTTATAGTTATACGTTGTAATTTTAATTTAAAAACTCTACCCTTAACATTACTCATTTTATTTTAATTATGAATATGATAATTATAAAATGTAAACTTCATTCTATATATTGTTAGCCATCACTGCTGCTTTCGTTGGGACTTAGAACTACACAAAAGTCGTAGAAACTTTCTCTACCATCGGTGGGCTGTGGACTTTTTTAAAATGCCTCTCAGATGTGATTTGTGTCAAACTGTCGATGCTGGCCAAGTAAATCAAAGTCATCTGGCCAATGGCTCCTGCAACAGCATTCTCCTTCCGCCGCCGCCCCACATCGCCTCCCTTTCCGCCTCCATCGATGGCATCCGTCATTTTTCATGTTGCCATGTGGCTGGCGGCGGAGACCCCCGAGAAGGAGAACGTGATTATTGATTGGTGGCCCACCTAAATTCATGGCTGCTCTCGCACCCAGGCAAACCATTTATCTAACTATAACCGAAAGTCAGGAGCTTGTTAGTGTGTGGCCACTGGCCACCAGAACGACTGTTACAGGGAAGGAAGCCGGTAGATGGTGGAGAGACACAAAATAGAGAAGGTTGAAAAGCCACCCTCTTGAAGCGCAAAAGTTTGACGTTTATGTGACATTTGAAATCAATTTGCACAACAATTGAATTTTCCATTTTCCATATCTATGTTTCAGTGTTATTGTTTGTCCGCCGCCGTTGTCGTTATGGTTGCCATTCCACACTGCCGTCGCTGGCCGTTGGTGTTTTTATCAATTTGGCAGTGCAGCTGATGGGCAATCGATGCGTTTACATGTCAATTAGCAATTTAGTGCGTGCAACATTGTCAGCGCGAATACATCCGGCTGTCGGCGTGCAGTTGCGTGGTAGTGTTTGGTTTGGCAAAAAGCTGCATATTTAATTGGCTCCGCAAAGTGGAGGCGGCGGCCATGCCCGATTGACCGCAGAGAGGCCCGCAAATTGAACGGACGGGCGACGAGTGCCTGCCAATTTGATGCATTTCCAAAATCCAAATAGATAATCCACAAACATTTCATTCAATCGAATGCGCAAAACGATTTCCACTCCAAAATTAATCAGAGCATTAAACGAGGAAATTGCAGATCCGGCCTGGAGAACAGACTAATCTAATTGTTTGATTGAATGTGTGTGAGCGAGAGGCCGGTCCCCTTTATGGATTCCCAAACTCCCAACCAGTCGGAGCTTCCGAAACCCAGTGCCAACTGCAATATTTGTTTTTCAACTCGGGCCAGCTGACGCACAGACCCGTTTTCAGCTTCTAGCCAGGACAAACAACCGGGGCAAACATGTCCATTTGGCAAGTGCAAGGAGTTGCTGAGCGGAGTCGGCAGGACATGTGATGTGGAGCCATTGCAGCTGCGTCCCTGCAATTGCCTAGATTTATGCCGTCTAGCCGCACACTGAGTCGGCATATACTCGTACTGGACTATTTCCCAGCAAGGGGTCACTGTCGAACGTCCTTAATTACGCAGAGCAGGTAATTCCGGCAAGTGCCTCCAGGCGGCAAAGGGTTGGAAACCACACGTCCTCTGCCCTTTCTCTTAGCCAACTGTTTAGTCGGCCCTTGAATTTTGGGGATTTTAATGAAATCAGGCATCAACCCCAAGTCCTGCCTGCTGTCTGCAGTCCTCATTTCCTGGAATCAAAATTGAGAACGCCCGGTTGGGGTTGGGAACTGGGGGGAACTGAGGCTATGCGGCTGGGTTCTGGGGTGACCTCTGTGGCCGGGGCATGAAAAATTCCAAACGCAGCGGCGGATGTAATATTTTTCACATCAGCATACGTTGCGGTCCAGCTCCAGAAGAGATAAACATAAGCATATGGAAGAGTGGGTGGGCGAAAATGTTGGAGTTATGAATATGTGCACTTGGAAAATCGGAAAATTGTAGCCCTTGAATTACATGAAATTCCTTTGAATTACTCCTTCTAATTTGATTAAACAAATATTCGAAGAACATACGAATTTTGATAATTTAATTCCTCAAAAACGTAACCTAACTTGAACCTTAAAGTTGTTTAATTTGCTGGCTATATAGAAGCTAATCCCCATAGTATTTAAGCTAGATAAATCAATCAATTTTAGCAAAAGATGAGTTTAAATCTCACAACATCTCTTAGATGAACCGAACTTAAAAACTAGCTCATATTTTTAGTTTATTTTGCTAAAGAATAATATCATATAGTTATTTGCTTAAGTTATAGTTGGCTTATAGTTGAGTATAGATGGCTTTAATATTTTAGGCCGTTTTGGAGGTTTCATTTTCCGGGTGTAGAAATATTGCCTTCTCTTGGGGGCACTACTCCCAGCTAGGCAGAAGCCAAGTGGTTACCAACTTAGCCCAGTGTTTGGCGGTGCTGCTGCTGCTCCTGCTGCCGGCGGAAGTGTCTGAGGGTCCTGTTTGTGTCCTGGGCTCTCCCTTCCGCCAGCACCAGGCATATGCAGATGTATGGCCAGAAAGATATAGCGCAGTACAGCCGGTCGGTGGTGTGTACATACGTACTTGTATTTATGCTTAATATTTAGTGGCAGCTGCTGCAAAGTTCGGGCGAACGCGGCGTATGCGTGTTGCTCAATTGCCGCTGGCAAGCGGGGCAACGACTTTTGTTGTTATTTATGCCTAACGGAAAAGGGAAGTTAGCTTCGTAGCCGTTAGATTTAAGAACTTTTCCGCCGCAACCAGAAAGCATTCCAAAAGAGAGAGATAGAGAGAGAGAGAGAGCCGGCGGAAGTTTTTGGCACTTGCCGCATGTGCTGCATGTGCAGCAGCCGCACATGCATTTAAAACCGCCGACGGAGCGTTTAGAAAACCATTTATAAGGCACACAATTAATTAAATAGTCCCCTTGTTAGCTGTCCGAATGGTTATTGATTTCTGCCCTGTTTGGCTCTAGGCCCATTTACCTAGACCGCAACACGCTCCACCTGCCTGTTCCTGTACAGGGCAAAAAATAAAACTTCGATGTAGATTTTGTGGCATTTTCATAATTTATTATGCTGCCAGTTTGTCGGGCACATATCACCATAAATAATATCTATCCCGCATGTGTGTATGTGTATGGTATGTGGATATAACCACATACTATATACGATGTAGTTGAACCCTTTTTTATATGCTGCCGCTGCTGCTTAATCTACATAATTTTCGGTCCCTTTCACAAGCGGTTTGATTTACACAGTGTGTATAATCATTAAAAAGGCTCCGACGGCGAATAAAAAACAATTTTTAAGTTGCCCTCCCTCAAGGGTTTGACCGCTTAACTTGTTTATTTATTTTAGGTGGTTCACTGGCCAAGGCCAAGGAAGGGGGGGCGGCGGCGAAAGGTTGGCCCAACTTGGTAATATACGGACCTCATATGGCCAGGGCAGGGCGATTAGAGCTTGAGCTTAGTTCTAGCTGATGATGTGTGGGGTTTTTGGCCATCGTCCCATCTTCGGTTTCATCTCTCTCTGTTTTTGTGGAACCATTTACATAAGTGCCATGCACAGGGCCCAGACATCAGTCTGAACCCGGCGATTATCCCTTTTTAATAGACTCATAAAACGGTTATTAACTTTGTTGCACACAAATACGCATAGAAAAAAGCCAGGCCGGATACAATGTACAATGTTTTATTTCATTAAAGTCGTTTCTGGACACTGGCTCGATTTATTATGTGAGTTTTTCTGCATAGTTCGTTGCCATTACCCTTTTGTTCGCCATGCAAAGGAATAACATTTGGCATTAATAAATGGCCGTGGGAAAAGACTAGGGCAGAAAGGACTCGTCCAAGCAAGAGTCGTATCTCAGATGACAAAGGAAATTTGTATATTTGTAAGTGCGGTGTATTGGTTAAGAGAAAGATCTCTCTAATATATCTTTAATATATTATATTAATCAAGATTTATTATAACAATGTTTGGAATCTCTCTCTTGATTAAAGCTTCCGGTTTTCTCCCATTTATAGTAAATAAATTACTAAATTGTTCACGAATACCTTTTAAGGTCCTTAGAGCCGGATGGAAAATAATTAAAGATAATATTTTTGACAAAAAGAAAGTTCAAACGAATATAACCAACTAGTTAAGAGATCCTTTATAGCCCCCTTCGAGCCAGATGAACAATAAGTAAACCTAATAAAATGAATTTTTGACAGTAAGAAAGCGAAAACCAATATACCCAATCATTAGAGAGTTTCTTTCTAGCCCCAAGTACGACTTTCTTTGGCCAGAACTATTTTACTTGTTATTCCTGATTTCGCAACGGGCCAAATGCAATTTCACTTTTATGCTTTTGCCCTGCTGCTGTCGTCCGGGTCCATTCCCCGCTGCCCCCACTCCCAACCCACTCCGACGGCGACTGTGAGCACAAAATCCACACAATAGTAGCAAAACAAGATAAATGAAATTCTGATGCAAATTTGATTTGTTTGTAAATGTTCGACGTTGCAATGCGGCCCCAAGCCAAGGCGAACTTGCAGTTTTTCCCTGCTCCCCCCCAACCAGGGAGGGGAAAGAGGGAAGACCGGACAGCAGCAACATGTTGCCGCTTCTCTGGCATTCCCCTATTTCCCCCTCCCCGCACCAGCAGTTGACATTTTTATGCGCGCATGATTAATTATGCAATTTTGCCATCGCCATCGGTTCCGCCTGTCCCCCAGCTGGCTTTTGGGGCTTTATGGCTGATGCTATTATGTGTCCTGCTCCGCTGCTCTGGCGCATCAATCAGCATCTAGATCCCGACTTCGGGACACTTATTCAATAGTCATGCATGCAATTAGCGGGCACGGGGCTGGGAGTGGAGACTGAGTCGGAATTAAATGAAATGTACACAGGGCGTATACGCTATTTAATCAGTGAATAAGTGTGGAAACGTGAGAGGAGGCCAAGACTGGGGACTACGAATTTGCACGCAAGGCAGAAAGAATGCGGTGGCCAGATGGAGTTCAATGAGCTGAGGGTTAGTCCGCAGCCCCCGAGTCGAACCCGGCAGTGCCGGCGGAGAGATGTCCGCCGTAGACAATCGCAGTTGGCAGGCAAATAGGCCCTAATGCCGTACGGCCAATTTGAGGCACGTTTCAGTTATTAACGGCAGCGCGCTGCCTGTAAAGTGCATGCCACTGTCCATTCCGGAAACTGGACACTGGCCTGGGCGTGCTAACGTGACCAATATGCTTGTCATTGCCATAATAATCAGCTTTTGTCAGCACTCTCGCTAACTCCTGGCCCCATCCCCACCCCCGCTGGCAAGTGTTCCCCGGCAGTAACGCACGCTGGGCAGGGTGGCTCGATTACCAGGACATAAAATTGTATATACAGGACATACTTCCACAAATATCCTGTTTTTATATGGCAAGAGGATGGGATTATAGTTTATAAGTTAGATGCTTGTTATATTTGAAAACTATAGTAGGGTTTTTAAATATTTAACAAGTTTTTGGGTATTGTTGTTGGATAGTTTTAAAGCCGCTTATTCAGCCCTTTGACCTTTGGGGTTGGTGCCTTTGAAATCCTATAGGAAAATCACATAAAAGTATACAAAATTGTTGTAATAGTATATAGAAAAAAGGTATATGTATAATTAGTATTGAAGCCTGTATAATGAGACCTTAGTGAGGGCGGCTTTCATACCCAAATTCTTGGAAGGTAATACCCTGAATTCCTTTATTCCCCCATCGAGTTGAGACACCCTCGTGTTGGTGGGTTGGTTGGGCATGGAGAGAAACAGTTGTGTGGACATGTTGCTCGTCACTGCCCCGCTTTTGCTTGCATGCAAATATTTGCTGATCCAATCGTCGGGGATGACACAAAACTTAACAATTGTTTGCCGCAACACTTTGCTTGCCTCGAGTTCTCAGCGGCAGCTCTCGAAGGACATTAGACGGCCATCAAGATGGGCTGAGCTGCGTTCAATTAGGCAGCAGATATCATAATTAACATCGACTAAAAGGTTTCTCCTCCACCATCATGAAGACCAATCAATTACGACTTCAATAGAATTCTGGATTGGGAGATAGATATCCTGTTGCTTCCACGAATTCGATCGATTGGGAATAAAAACGTTGTAATTTTATGGCTGCCGTGGAGCATGAAAAGTTTGGCCAAAACACTGCCATACATTTATTTTTGACCTTAAAAATTGATATTCAGTTTACTCTGTAAATTGTGGCTGACGGGGTAAACATAAATATAGATTTAATTGGATTAAAAACTAGATATTGTTCTTATGTTTGTTTAGTACAAATATAGAGATAATCTGAGATATGTGGAATTTTAAAACAAGTTTTTAATGTCCCAGAAGGTGACTTTTTGATCTATAATAATATTTGTCAATGCTAGAAATAAGTAATGCTATGAAAATAACAAAATTGATCACTTTTAAAGGCCATTTAAATTTATTTTTAAATATACGAATACTGCCCATTTAGAAGAGTATTTATTGTTGATGTTTATGGCTCATATTTCACTCTTATAGTTTCGTTTAGTTTTGTTAGTGATTGCGCGAATGTTTATTAATAGTCAATTTGAAGCGATTTACTTTCGAATTGTTCGATGCAGTCAAATGTAAAATTTGAATGCGGCTTAGAAGCGGAATTCGACCTGATTGTGGGAAATTCTGTTGGAATTTATTATGGCCACTGGCTCCTGGCCATTGGTGATTGTTTGCTTTTAATTGAGTTACCTATACGCGACGCTCGAACAATCAAAGGCGGAAAAAGTTGAATTTGATTTAGATTTTTTGCAGCTGGTGAAAGGCCGCTGGAGACAATAATTGGATTTTATGATTTACGTCATTTGATTGCCAGATGCGATTGTTTTAATGTCCAGCCGGGTTTCCGTTTTTTGTGAGCGAGGCGTTCTCGGCTTAATGAAGTTGTCTCGCTGTAATTAGAAGTAATAATAATTTCCTAGCCGAGCACAGTCATTATGAATTTGGATTGCGGCCAAGGAAATGCCATTAATCAAATTAGCGAGCGCATAACTTTTTATGATTATGCTCCGTGATAAGCGCAACTTACAGGCCGGGGAAAAGCGTCGGGAAAAGCGGCTGCCGGAGAGAAGCTGTGGCCTGAGGGGGGCGTGACTTCGCATGCAAAAGGAAAACTTGGAGCGACGACGAAGACGACGACGACGACGTCCTGGCCATTTGCTTCTTGCTTATTGTTTAATTCTATTTATTTTTTAATAAACAATTTTCCTAATGAAATGTCTGCCTAAGGGAACGAGCAAAAAGGGACGGACAGGAGACAAGCAGAAGCCGCAAAATTAATTACGATAAACCAGCCAGCGGGAAGGGGGCGCAGGAGAGGCTCCCGAGTCTCACTCTGTAATGAGTCCGCATCAAGTTAATAGTAATTGAAAAATTGTAATGAAATGCAGCTGTTGTTGTAGTTGTCTTACAGCAGGCACTCGCCTCCCACTTCCTGTTCCTCCCCAATTCAAATTGGGCCTCCTCCACCAGCAGCCATTGTGCGGGATTATGGGATATACACGGACAGGAGAGGCAACCTTGGCCCAGGCTTAATTAAACGAAATTATCGCACTATTGTTAGGCATATGTCTTCCCTCCTCCGAATGAGAGAGGAGGCTTGGCTTTGAGTCCTTGCCATTTGCCAATTAATTGCAATACCTGCAATACCTGGTAGCCATAGCAGCAGGCTGCGTAATCCGATCTGGCTCCGGCGATCGAGGCATTCTAGGCAAGCTGTGAGAGCTGCAGCTAATTGGGAATTAATTTTTAAAGTTATTATGTAGGAGCTTCCATTAAAATTTCAGCAAACTTCCACAGAAAAATGTCCGTACTTGCTTGACTATTATTATTACATTTCCCATATCTCTTTCCATTCAATTAATACCCTTTAAATTAGTTTGAATGTGCAATGGCATCACTGATTAGCAGTGCCATAGCCAGAAAATCTTCACATGGGCACCCTGGCCTTTGGCTAACCTTGTTTATTTTGACATTTCGTGCGGAACAGAACGCATTTTGACCTAATTTGGGACAATAACGTCCATTGGCATTGGGCGTTGGACATTGGGCAATGACAACGACAGCGACGATGGCGACGACTGGCAGGCAATCCCCAAATAGCCAAAATCGGGGCACTCCTCCTATCCCGATGCACTCCATTCTTGTGCAACTGCAACTGCACTTTGCACTGATTATGGACAAACAGCTTTTTGCTGGCTGCCGGGGTGGGGTTGGGCTCTGGCGCTGCAGGAGCTGCAGAAGCTGTTGCTGGTGTCTGCATTTAATGTGCGTTGTAAGTGAAATTAACAGCAAAACTGCATTCGGTCATCACCATTTGCTATTTGCCAATTTAGACATAAATAGCCAAAGAGTGGCCGCCCGACGACCGTCGGCCATGTCTTAAAGCCATTTAAGCTGCTTGTTGGCCAAGGATTAGAGCTGGAGCTGGAGCCGGAGAAGGAGTCGGAGACAGAGACGAAGCTGAAGCTGGAGCCAGATTGGCAGGGAAGGATATGCAAATTGGGACAGACTTTTGCCTCCTTGTAAGTTTCAATCAAAATGCAAATATTGATGCAGTTGACATATGACGTTGTGTGTGCATCAGGATCGGATTGAGAGCCGAGCTGGGAGCAGTCGAAACATGCCTCGCCAGCATGCAGATTTATGATAACAGTGCCCAACTCCCTCAGCCCCGGGGCCTAAGCCTGGATGGGTAGAGCCCCGTCCTCGAATGCAATAACAAAGGATAAAATAATAAGATTTACTCATGACTTACTCTTGACTTTGCCAGCATCTGTGGCAGCGGGGTAGCTGGGGGAGCGGCACTTCCGAGGGGCAATGTTTTATTAAAACATAAACACAAACAAAGTCCCAGCAATACGGCGGCATCAGCAACTATGACAGCGCCAGCCAGGACACACAACAGATTGAATAATGGCACAGGTGCTCGACGGCGTGGGGAAAGTGGAGAAAGTGGGGGAAAGTGCTGCGGGCTGTGCTGGATAAATTAAAAACAAAAAGTACGAGGGATATACCGAAGAATTCATCGCATTAAATTAGAGCGGGGGGGGAGGTTGAGCAGCGGCTGCCAAGGTAACTTTTTGTTATTATTTTTCAATTTCTTCGTCATCTGTGCTGTGCTCCTTCTCTTAGCCAAAGAATTGATGTCATTTTTCAAGTGGCTTGTGCGAGCCCCTGTGCATTGCTAAACAATTTTTGATTATGTTTTGCAAGGAAAGAAACTCAATTTTCTTGGCCACATCAAAACAATGGGGAACCTTGCAAGGTTTCTGCGAACTTATGTTAGAGGTGTGAGAGAAGTCTTGATTTTCATTATACAAATATTATCGCGGAAAATACAGTTCATGAAATGCAAGTAAATACGTTTTTAAGTTTTTCATTTACCCGGCACCTTTACCTTCTGCAATTTAACACCCAACTTATGCGCCCGTTTCGCTTCGCTTGTGATTTTATTTTGATCGTCTTTCAAAGGCAATTCATCAATTTGACTGGCATGTGCACATAAATCAACCCAAACAAAACCATAAAAAAAAAAAAAAACAGGGAGAGCCGAAAAGGGAAAACTCTTCAAAGCCATTTATAGTTGTATTTACAGATGTGCGCACGGATGCAACCGACAAAATAACCCAACGTACACTCGTTGGAACGGGGATGATGCATGTAGATTGCCACTTAACAGCGAAATAAAGTTTCGCACAAATTTTTAATTGAATGGCAGCGCATTGAAAAACTTTTGCGTTTGCCACTAAAATTGATTACACTCACTCGCCCACACGGACCCAGCCGCCGCCACTCGAGGCGAGGCGAGCAAACTTTTGAGATACTCGAGCTCGGCACATTGAGATATTGGGGAAATTATTGAAGCAGAAATCGGCACTCGTGTCAAATGCATAACGTTGAGCTCAATACCGATGGCGATGGCGATAGCTATAGCGTTCCCCAGTACCCTCCACGGGAGCAGCAGCTAAAGGAAGGAGGCCTGTCGTTTTGCCGGCATGTTGCAATTTATTCTAATCGCTTGTCGGAGGAAAAAAGAGACCCCGATGGATGGCAGGCGATGCGTGTAACGATGCTGCACACGAAGTCATCGGTAAACCAAAGCCGGAGACCAGAACACTCCCCCCTCTCCACTAAAGCGGGCCAGGCCAGGCCAAAAAGGTTGCCAATTGAGTGGCGCCAATCAATCTGCAGCCGCTGCTCGGCGAAAGTGTGTCAAAAGCGTTGCCCAACTAAGCTGGAGGGAGCTGAAGAGCGTTAAACTCCGGCCGGTATGGCAGACTGACAGACGGACGGACTGAAGGACTGACGGACTGACGGCTTGTTGTGTCGCTTATGGCACTTAATTGACGCCAATCGCATTGACTTGCAGTCACTCCATTCAGCCTCTGCTGATGGCAAGAAAAATCACAGCTCGTTAGTGCCTGCGAACACACGTTTCAGGTTTCCTTGTCGAGGGGCAAGCCAGGTAAGAGCTAACAGCTAACAGGTAACAGGTAACTGGTAACGGTGTAGGGGGCTCTTCATCTGCCATTGATGCCAAATTGCCATTCCCGGTTTTCAGTTAGCACAGAGCTTGACAACACATTATTAAATGCCAGTGGCAGGCATGCAGTATTACGATTTTTAATGGCCTAAGTTTCCTTCAAAACGAGGGTACAACTAAAGGATATTACATCTGAAGTGCTAAAGATATCACTAGGATTTTAAATCTTGCGCCTAAAAATATGGTAAATCCTTGTACATGTTAAAAAGAAGAAATTCGTATTGGATTTAACACTTTTAGATATATTTTTAATGGTTTTAAAAAGCTTAGGGGTTCCTAAATAAATTCAATTTGAATATAATTAAACTAAACCTTGGTTATAAGTGAAAAATTAGTTTAAAATATTTTTTCGTTAAGGTTTTTGTATTGTTTCATGGATCGTCTGGGACGACTTGATTGCGCTTCCCAATAAAGCAGAAGGAGGAGAAATAGCGACTATTTATATATTAAAAACATTCTATTCAAACCTAAACCCAACCAAAGTTTGTTTGTTGCCTTGGCCAAATCGAAATAATTCGCATTTGTTATGTGGTTACTGTGGATTTTCCGAGTTTGTTCAATACCTTCGATTCCGCACTTATCACAAGGCGGGCGGGCAGAGCCTGCTCTCGATGGCTCCGGCAACCGCAAATCAGTTGAGCTACCAAATCAACAGCCACCAAAACCAATGCCGGCGACAACTACATGACAGCCGACACAAACACATACGCATATCACACAGTAACAGGCTCCTTGCAGGCTCCTCAAGGAGCATGGCGTGCAAGGCTCTCCCTTCCCCTCTCTGCACACCTAAAAATCACACCCTTGTTTTTGTATGTGCGAGCGTTTGTTAATGATTATTTGACGCCATGTTTGATTGACGTGAAAGCCCCTGCTGCTGCTTCTGCTGCTGCTCCAACAGCCTCTTATTGTATAAATTTTATTATCCGTGTATGTGTGTGTGTGGGCACACCTCCGCTACCCTTCGTCCTCGACTGGTTGTGTGTTAATGGCCGCCAAAGACCGCAATAACCACAAGGCACTTATCAATTTTTGCGCCTTAACAAAATGGCACTCGAGCGTGTATTTGTGTGCGCACTTCCGTTGATATCAAAGACATATGTATGTATGTATGTATGGCCGCCTGAGACAGTGACAGTGTGTGGGTGTTTTTCTTTTGCAATGGTGTGTGCCTGCATTAATATTCCGTTAAATTGACATTTACATGATGAAGACAATGATGAAGGCCATGATCATGTCGGTGATGCTGGTGACGTGCGCTCTAAATGGTTGCTTGACTTTTTCCCCCCCGCCGATGAAATTATTCAAGATCTAATTTATCTTCATCAATGCAATAAATTCTTTGGAAAATCGGTAACAAAAACACCTTTCACAAGTGTTTATCTGTCTTTTTATATGTATTTAAGGGTCCTAAAAGCTATTTATAAAGCCCAGAAGCTTAAGCTTATGTTATTTGTATTAAATTAACCCTTAAATCGATATTGTTATACAAATTATTAAATCTTTCCTTACTTACGTTTAATCTTTATATACAATTTGTAATTTATATATTTGTACCTCTTTTAATGGTTTAATTTCGCATAATAATTATCCTAGCTACAACAAATTATTAAATCTTAAGCTGGTAATAGGAAAATTACCGAAAATAATAATTGAAAAGTAATAAACATTAGAGAAGGATTATAGAAACTAGGTTTAAACACTCCACCCAAGAGCTAACCTAATTTGCCTGGATTTTATTCAATTTGCACATAAGTTCTTGACAAAACTAATCTCTTAGACGCATCGATCCGCTTTGACGTTAACAACTACTTTGGCAACACTTTACGGGCTTTTTTGGAGAGTAAGCTGCAGCAATTTTTGGGCAATTCCATCCCTTTTTTTTTTTTTGTTTTTGGCCCGGCCAGAACAGACTTGCAGCGCTCTCAGCAATTTGCTTACATTCAACTCAGCCATGTCCAAAATGGCAGCAACAAGCTTCCACTGTGAGGGCGGCGGGGGTAGAGGCTGCTGGGTGTGTGCTTGATGTTGTTGGATAAACTATGTAGAGTCCTTGAAAAACATGCAGGCCATAGGAGCGGAATGCCAGCGGCGGCAAAAACAACGAACGCAACAAATAGCAAAAATAGAAAGGAAAAGTTAACAGTTGACATAGTTTAGAGTTGCTTGGTCCAGACGGGGAGGCTTGGTCGAGGGGCTGTTTTTAACGGGGGAGCTTCGTGGTTCTTTGAGGGGATTCCGAGGGGAGAGCGGGTGCCGGGTTCAACAGCCACAAGCATAAGCCGTTGAATGCGAAGCGGAATGAATGTCTTAATCAGAGTGCTGCTGATGTTGGGGGAAGGGGGAAATTGGTGGCAAGCTAAATGAATTTAATTGCCGCAGGATATGAAAGTAATTATTTTGCAGTGCATAGACACACACTTCCACCACTGCCAGTCATCGTCGTCCATCGTCTGCTGGGCTGGGCTGGGCGTAAGCGTGCCACTGGGCGTGGCATTGTGTGGAGCTGTAGCAGGCCCGGCTAAAAACGCAATGAGGCCAAAGGCGAGTAGTGTTCTTTCCGTCATTGCCTCACTGCATCGCTGCATCCTGGGTTCTCCACCGATCCGATGCACTTGCACTTAACAGCAAACGGGCGTTCAAATCGCATGTGCCCCGCCCCCGACCAGAACCCCTTTGACTGCCACGCCCACATGCGATGCGAAGCGACAGTGGTGCCACTGTCAATTGCCCCGCGGTTATTTTGAGTTGTTCTTTAATTTATTCTCTTTCATGGCTGTGCGTTCGTTGTCCTTCGCCAGCGAACGGATGTGTATGTCGGCATTAGTACCAGCACTGAGAGAAAATAATGGTATATTTGGTTAAATTGAATTGAAGTACTTAAAGCTGTTCCTCTATATAATAAAATATCTTTTTAATTCACATTTACAGTCATTTTGTGTATGGAAAATCTTTGAAATAACAAAATGCCAGACGTTTCCACAACTTATTTTCATACAAAAATGGTTAAGCCAAAAGTACACAAAAGTATTTATATTCTATCCCCTTTTTCTCTCAGTGTAGCTGCACTAAAGAGGCTGTAGCAGCAGCAGAAGCTCTACAAAAGGCAACGATGTGTTACACTTTCAATTGTCGCTGTACCTCAATACTGCGATATGTGTGTGTGCGGGGGCGATGTGTGTAATGCTCCTTGTTTACATTGGTGGCTCTGTTGTGCCGCCTAGATCAACGCTTCTTTCTGGCATTGTTAGTGGCAGGACCTTGTAACACTTTCGATCACATACGCGCACCCTAACAAACACACACACATCCCCTCACGGAAACGTGCAACAAAATGAACGATTCAAAGTCCAATTATGACGATGCATATGTATGTTATTCCATTGGATACTTGTACTATACATAGGTATATTATTTTAATTTGTTTTATGTTCTCTAACAACATCGCTGTTTCCACAAGGAATACTTATGGGAAATATAAGGAAAAGTGTACCTGCCTGTCTAGATTAATGCTGAACAGGGTTATATGAATTTGAGTAATATATCATCATTGCAAAAGTACCTTTGTATTTTACAGATATCCCACTTAACCCATTAAAATTCTGTTTCATTTTTAAATATTCGATTAATTTATTTTGTAGTAAAGGACATTTTGCTAACTGGTTGTTTCGTTCACTGTTCCCGCTCGAACTGCGGCGAACGAACGTAGACGGGGGCCGGATGGGTCAGTCCATAGTTGCGGACGACCTTTGGATAGTTCGAAGCATACTCCTGCTTGGGATAGCTGGCCGGCTGGTAAGCGGAGACCTCCTGGTTGGCCCTGGATCTCTTGCCGCCCCGCTGGTGGAAGTCTTGTGTCTGGTAGTAGTAGCCATTGTAGGCATCGATTAGGCCACTGAAATCATTTTCTTCGCCAGCGGAACGCTTATCTCCGCTGGAGTGATGGTGCTTGGGTGGCGGTGGTGGTGGAGGATAGGGATAGTAGTAGGGCGGGTAGCCATAGGGATAGTAGGGAGGTGGGGGCCGATACGGATATCCACCGTGACCATATCCGTGACCGTGTCCGTGACCGGGTTTGGAAGTTGTTGGTGTGGTTGTGGTTGGTGCTGCTGTGGTTGTGCCAGAGGTGTCAGTTCCATTGACCACCAGGATGCAGTTGACAGTGGTCACATCATCGTTGTCGCTGGTACTGCTTCCGCTACCCGAAGAAGATCCCGAACTCGAACTGGAGTCGGAGTTTGGCTCATAATCAATGCTCACCACACGGCCCAGGCGCCTGTCCTCCTCCCCTTTTTCCAGATCATTCGTGGAGATGACGCACAAGGGACGTCCCTTCTTGTTCTGATCCTTGGAGACACTGCTGAAGATGGCGGGTATAAAATTGCCGGCGGCGAAGCCAGAAGCCAGGCCCTTGATACCAGCAATTGAGCTGCTAAGGAGTCGGGCCTCAGACACCTCCTCCTTGCCCTGGGTGAGGCGCAGCAGCTCGTTGTACTCCTGCCGCGTCACCGGGTGCAGTCGCACCAGCTGAGGAACACTCCTGCCTGTGGCAAGGAGAAATCGTTAGCTGCCTTCCAAAGGGCACAGTCAGGAGAACTCACCTGCTTGGACTGCCGCGAGGCTCAGCACGATCGCTGCTAGAACTGGAAAGAACTTCATGCCGATTGCGAATAAGCTCCACTGGCCCAGCACACTCGCTTATATATTTCGAAAATCTTGCTCAGATGCCAAAAGTTGGTCACCGGACGGACCGAAATTCCCTTTCGGCATTGTCATTCAAATGGATCAACCCAAACTGCTCATCTACAGTTATGGCATATCAGCCTAATCGACACGAATCTCCATAATTTACGCGTTGACCCAGTTCTATCTTGCCCAGATCAGCGCCCAGCCCATACTGGTCTTACTAATGGCTAGTTGGAGTAGCTTTGGCCATAAACACGATTGTCTGGATTCGCTTATTCAATGATAATGATCTCGTAGTTATGGCTTAGCTTAACACGGCAATGGGTCGTTCAGGGGTATAACTCATAGCGAAGATCATGGAATTATAATTATACTACTACTACTGGTTCTTCTGAGGTTGCAGAGTTCCTCAAACTCCTTTAATTTATATATAAAAAACAGTTTATCTTGAAGCCATAAATTTTCCCTCTATCTTTGTAGACCCAAAAACCTTGAGAATAAAATATATTTAAGTAATTTTCGAATTGTTTTATTGTCTGTAATTATATGGTGCGATATAGTTAATCTTTGTATAGGGATAATAACGCTTTTTGTAGTCATCTTCTTCCTCGTAGGAGTCCTCATCTTCCTCATCATCCTCCTCATCGGCCTCTGTTTTCTTAATGACATTCGCCTGAGCCAGCTGGGACTGATCTAGGTAGGGAAATCCATAACCGTAGGGATATCCCTGAGGCTGTGGATTATAGGGATTGACATAGGACTGCTGCGGTGGATACTGAGGCTGGGGATATAGTTGTGGCAAAGGTGGCCCATAAGGCGATCCGTAGGGGTTTTGTCCATAAGGAGCTGGAGGACCAAAGGGCGGTGGGTTCGGATAGAGACTGCCGCCTCCATAGGGATATCCACCGTAGGAGGTGGGAGGATAGGGCGCACCATACTGAGCTTGCGGTGGATAACCAGCGTATTGGCGGGAACCATCGTCGTCCTCCTCCTGGCTCTCAGCCTTGGGATAAGCACTCTTGTTCTTCTTCTTCCGCTTTAATGGGGCTGCAGTGGTGACCTCCACCTCCTCCTTTTCCTCCCTCACCAGTGCGGTTCGCTTGACCGCATCGGAAGCTTCTACAGGCTGTGAAGTCTGTGGTTGGTTCCAATATTGAGCGTGATTCGTATGAGGCTCCTGGCTGGGCAACTCCAAGTCCGGGTTCTTCTTCAGCACCACGATACAGTGAATGGCGGAATCTTCGTCATCGGCCTCAATGCCCTTTCCCGAGCTGCGAGCGGAGGACACCTCCTCGTCATTGTCCACAGCTTCGTCCTTGCCCACACCTTCGTCCTCGCGGGTCTTGATCACGCACAAGGGCTGACTCTCGAAATCCACCTTCTCCGCCTCGTCGGCCTTGCTGACGGTGGTGAGCCCCACGATCCGCAGGAGAGAATGCCAACCGGAGCTGATGGTCTCACTGAATGACTCGCTGACGGTGGCAAAGCCCCCATTGATCAGCCTGGCCTCCGATATGACATTCCTGCCCTTGGTCAGCTGCAGCATTCGCTCGTACTGCTCCTCATTGATCTCGTACACTCGCACCAGCTGCTCCTGGTTGCCTTCAGGCGATGCAATTGGCGGGGCTGTAATTTATTCGATTCGTAATGAGTTCTGGAAGCGGATTCGGGTTTGTGGGCCCACACACACACACACACCTGTCTCCAGGCTGGGGCACAGGGCCAGCAACACAAGCAGGCCCAGACATTTATCCATTGCCAGCTGCAACATGGTCCAACACCCGGACAAGAATGGACTAAAATGCGTCCACTGGGCTCTGGTTTTATTTATACATTTTGCTAGAATTTACGGCCAGCGAATAAAATCGAACGGTACCCCAAATTTGGAGACGAATTGCAATTAAATAAATATTGGTTGGCAGGCATCATCACATCATCATCACCCTCTGAATCGATTTGAATAAATTAAGCAAATTTGATACAGATTCGGTGACGGCCCAGAGCAGAGTCAATGAACGCATTATTAGCATTCCCAGTCCGACCTTAAACCGGTTTTACCCGCCAAGTCAGTGTATCTTGGCCATCATATGTCAATCTGGTTACATGCTCTCTAAAAAAGGGTTAATGAAAGGGTGCATGCTAATGAAAGAATGCGAGTTAAGCCATTAACATCTTATCCAGATTTTATAAATGTTAAACTCAACAAGCTGCCAAATGTGTCGGCAGATTATAGGTGAGATTCGTAGCTCAAATATTTAGTGTGGTAAAGAGCCATGTAGATTGAGAAATGTAGATAGTTCATGCAACACACATTCAGGTCACTTACCTCTTAGTTAGTTTCCCACAAATAAATTCAAGACTTAAGGTGTTAAATTTTCTAAATCATAATTTTATTGAATCGATTTGGTTTCTTTTCACAAAAACTCTCGCCTGCAGTGTCCGTGTGTGTTGTTTAGTTGTCACTGTTAAACAATCCTATCTGTATATGCATATGTTGGGTACCTATTGGATACGCACACGTAAATGTATTGAGAGTACCTGGTTTAAATATGTATATATGTACTTGTAGCTGCAATGCTGTGACATACACTCATAGGTAATGTATTTGCTAGGGTTTCTTTATTGTTTTCGATCGGGAACCGACTGACTCTGTGTGCTCCTCCTCTCGCTTAGTTATTTGCCCAGCTCTCTGATTAGTTCAAGATCCATTCGCTCTATTTACAAATTGCAGGGCCTATGAGTAGGTCCAGGGGTCCATATTAAATTTAACTAGTTTTTTACTATTATTTAAATTGTTTTTTATGTTTCGTGTGTTGTGTGTTTTAGTTAATTTTTGGTTGCGTGTGATGCACTCCAGCCTCGCGTCCGGGTGCGGCTTACCAACTAGCACGGTCCGAATCGCATTTATCGGCTTTATCGGTTTATATCATTTAAGAGTTAATTAAAATTACAATTTCGTCTACTAATGAATTTATTTACAGTGCCTGCTCATTTTGCCCGGCGTATTCGTATCAATTATATCGATAAGCACAATTATAAATTGCATTTATTTTCCAAATTTCGCCCCCATTTGTAATCGGTTTTTCTGTGTTTTTTTTTTTCTTTGTTTCTAGCCAAAACTAATTATATACAATTAAACGAGTTAACCCCGCAATTGGGTCTGACACAAACGGGGTTCGAGTGCTGACGTTTGTATGAAAATCGAGTGTCGGCTCTCATAGTTATCCGCTTATCGACTATACACATTCACAATCGTACCTAACGTATGTAGCTAATGCCTAAAACTGATAAATGTGCAAAGCAGCCGAGTCGCACTCGAACATAAAAACAAATGCATTGCGCCTGTTTCACTAATTGTGTTTGCAAATACCTCCAAGTACTCTTGGTTAAATCTCCATCGAACGGCAATTATTTACAGCAAAATTTCAATCC
This sequence comes from Drosophila parvula, assembly GCA_018904695.1. Classification (NCBI taxonomy): domain Eukaryota; kingdom Metazoa; phylum Arthropoda; class Insecta; order Diptera; family Drosophilidae; genus Drosophila; species Drosophila parvula. The sequence goes on along the minus strand of JAEIIG010006281.1, from coordinate 14,676 downwards.
AATAAATGGCTCAAAGGGGCAACTACTGGGTGCAAGGTCGTCGTTGGCAGTTAGAGATTGCATAGAAGAAGGATTACTGTGTGAGTCCAATTGATGGGGCTTGCCTGTGGGGTGTTGGGTGGTTCGGGCATCTCAGAGTATTTATAGCTAGTAAGTCTTACTTCATAATGAGAGTGGGGGGGCATTTTTTTGTGCAGTCAATATTTGGCAGCAGACAGGGATCAATCAAGAAGGATGTAACAATAAGATGAGTAACGCCCACATGCAGGAAATGTTTCCGAAGGAAGAGCGCGCTCTCTCTCTCTCTTCTACTTTTAAACAAAAATTTGAAGAGAGCTTCAAGCAAGCTCAATCTTGAGGCTTTACTCAGCTTATTATTATATATTCTTTGCATCAACAGACATCGCCAATCGACAGATATTTCGAGTATTATTGGCGGCCATCGATTGTCACTTGTAGGTTTAATCGGGGAATTGTTACAGTCAGTCCGGATTTAAGTTTTAGAATAGATAGTTAGATAATGCTCAATTAATTTCCTTATATGGGTTTTTGGAGAGTGTATCAGTGATGATCACTTACCGCCTATCGGTTATCAGTAATTGAACTTAAATCAGAACGATTGGCAAATTATAATTACTTATACTTCTTCTTCTCTCATCATCGTTGAATACTTGTTTGCTTATCGGCTAATACTTATATGTTTTCTGTCCACTAAGTGCATTCATCTTAGAAGTTAGTAAATACTTATGTACTTGACCCCCCCTTGCGATACATAAAAAACTTAAATCACCTTGAATATGTGTACTGTGAGTGTGTGTTTGTGAGTGTGTTGTTTTTTTTTTTTGCCTTTTTAGTTTTTCACTGCGTGTTGATTATTCCTTCATCTCATGCACTGAACCGCCGCTGGGCGTTCTCTCAACATGTTGCACGTTGCTGGCATGGATGTTGCTGCTACTGTTGCTGCTGCTACTGCTGCTGTTGCTGTTGCTGCTGCGGCATTTACTCGTGTTTCACTGTTCGTTAGCCCCGCTCGCTTCGGGGGACGCAGTGCCGCCGAGTTGGCCGTTGCTGCCGCAGCATGGATATATCCGCAACCGGCCTCGTAGAAGTGCTGCAGGCAGCAGGAGACAATGCTCAGCAACATGCAGCAGATGCCGCAGTAGAAGCTGTTGCTGTTGCTGCTCGAATTGTGTTGCATGGCCGCCGGGTGCTCGCCTGTTGAAAAGCGAAAGAAAATGCGGATTTAGTGATGGTGCAACCCATTTAGTGTTCTAATTGCAGCATCTTGGCACCCCTAGTTTATGATCGTTTTGATCAGGAAAGTATTAAATAAAATAACGAAAGGGAGGCTAGTTAAGGGACCAACTGGAAGGCCTAAGATCACCGCCATGCCACCAATCAGTGGCCTTTGAGGTGCCACTCCATCGCCAGATAACATCGACTACGGCTCGCATGCATGAGTTTCCTGTTTGTGCCAAAAGAAAAACATCGGCAGCTCAAGTTGTTATAGTTCTCGATGAGCTCTCGAGCACACAAGCTCCTGCCATAAAGCTGACAAGCTCGAGCTCCTCCAGCCCCCACATGCCCCGTGTTATTGGCTGGCAGCAAACTTTCTAGCTGGCTGCTGCAACTAGGAATAATTTCCGTGCTGCTGCACAAATACAAACATGCGGGAGTAGCAAAAAAATGAAAAACCAGGAAAAGTTTTACAAAATCTGAAAAGGGGCAAGCAGCAATTTCTCGGGGAGTCGTCGGCTGCAATGCAATTACTGCACGGCCACGCCCCGTTTTGCACTTGGCATTACAAATTGCGAAAGTGCCGCTGCTAACAGGCAACTTCCACTTCCCGTCATAAACATGCAAAACTCTCTGACAGCTCAAAACACCGGCAGGAGCAGGAGCAGGACCATGCACACGCGCAGGTAACCCCCCCTGCTGCAGTCCTTACTTACTTACCAATAATTACGTGCACATAGACGCTCGAGGTTTTTGCCACCGTCGGCACACAGGTGTAGTTGCCAGTATCGCCGGGCATGGCGCGCTTGATTTTTAATCTGTGCCGCGGGGAAGTGCCACAAGGTGGAGCCGGAGAAGTACCGGGAAAGAGAAGCATAGAGAAAGTGAATGGCTGTGGAGGAATGCATGTGGAACAAAGGCAAAAAGGGAAAAGGCCAAAGAATGTCGGTGGAAAAACATCAAGGAAAAAAATACAAAACTTTTGCTACTTTATGCGAGGGCATAATGTCTACCGACCTGCCTCCACCGCTGACTCTAATTCGAAGTCACTGTGCACTCAACGAAACGGAGAAAGTAACTCTTACTTAAATTATTTAAAAAACAAAATACCTAAAGAAATTAAATTCTATATAAAATCATTTAAAATACTTTCATTTTAAATACCCTTCTAGCTGAATATGTTTTCTCTGTTTTATTATTATTAGTTTTTAGTTTATGTTGAGGCTGCACAATTTGTAACATAATGTAGGATTAAGTTGTGGAGTTTACCCTATCTTTATACTATTTTATACTATTTTATATCTCCCACCACAATTGTCATGATAATTCTTCAGTGCTTTTTCCTTTAGCTTTTCCCGAGTGCTCGTAATCCCCGCTTTTACCACTCTCTTTTCATCTCTGTCAGCGTCACCTGCATTTTATGGTCGTCTGCGTCGTTAGTTAACAGCATAAATGGGCAATGATCACGTGGCGGCAACTGAAACCGAGCAAGGAACTACTATATAGTGGCCTCAGACCGAGTCCGGATCCAAATCCGACTGCTCCAGCTACTGTGATACCGACTTTGTGACTCTGACTAAGGCAAATTAAAAGTCACACACGGCTAACTCTCCAGGACAAAGTAGAGTGATGGAATGGCATCGCGAGGGAATCAAAACCAGATGATACCCTACTTAAGCAAGAGCTAAGCTTCAAAGGGGAAGTGAGACAAGCTTTACTAGATATATAATAAGCAATAACAGCGCTTTATAACATGATCAAGGTATTATACGTTTATTTATTAATTTTCTTCATTTTTAAATGTTTTAAGAGGTACTTTAAAAGTGTTAAGTTAAGACGATTCCTAGCCTAATATTATATTACATTCATTTCCATTCAATTTCAATTTAATTAGTCACTTTTTCCTTTCCAAAATTATACCCCTGAGTCTACTTGAAGGATTGCTGTCCTTTCCATATTGAATCTTCTCCAAATCTAGTTCTTGTCTCCTGTCTGCTATGTAGTCACTGCCTATTATTCCCTGCCTAATCCACCCTTGGTTTGGATTTGGATCCAGGCTGGCGACTGGGTCCTCCAGCCGGGACTCGTCCTTCGCTTTGGCCTTAAAATGTCATTCAAAGTCGGGGTCCCTGCTAGTAAGTGTGTTACCCAGCCAGGACTGCAGAATTGCAGGCCACCTCGCCTGCTGGCTGACTTCTGACTTCTGGCTGCCTGCTGTGCTTTAAATTCCCCGCTCCAAATGGCGGGCCTGGCCTTAATTAAGTGAGGCGGTATTTTAATGCGAAATAACTGAAATGCTCGGCACACATTTGCACGTTTTGCCAGGTGAAACGGCAAAATGATGGCCGCGAGTCGTTACTATACTGGTACTGGTACATACCTTGAAGTCAGGCCGTCGGTCCAATCATCCTCGACACGAATCCGGGCCATGGAGCTGTCGATTTCGTTCTCGCCCTTGCCATCCAGCATTTCGCTGCCTGCAAAATGGAATGCGGAGTGTAGCAAATTGAATTGCGTAAATGAGGTGCATGCCGAGGTCGGAGTTCATTACGCATACGCACCTTTGTACCAGAATATGTTGCCCAACTCGTGCGGGCCCTGCATAATTTTGCAGGTTAGGTTGATGTCGCTGCCAGTCTTCACCATCAGATCGCTGGGCCCGAAGATTTCCGCTTTCAGTTCTGCCAAGGGGGAAAAAAAGAAGAAAAAGTCACTTAAGTTGCCGCCACACAAAGCCAAAGTCTGCTCCGTAACAATGATAATAATAATAATGTTAATGATAACGTCCAAGTGCACGTTTGTCTGGAAGGGGGACTGAGACTGATACTGGGACTGGGACTATAGCTGGCGACTGGGACTGTAGCTGGGCTCTACTTTATTACACAGACGCGTGTCTCTATTATGCTGGCGATAAGCTTTTGTTATGCCATATAAAAGGCAGTCGGGCATCCGACGACAACGACTCATACGCCCCGTGGTACCTGCACCTCGACGCTTGGCCCCTCCATTTTCCTTGGCTCCTCCCGCTGGCTCTCAGCGGAATTGTCTAAAAAAGACAAAAGGGAGCGAGCGCGCGCGACTGGCAGATTGGAAAGAATTTTCTGCTTTCCATTTGGGGCACAAAATCAAAATGTCAACATTGAAGTGCCTTTTGTTGTTACAGCGTCAATGATTTCAATTGCGAAATATCATCGTGGACAGCCACGAAATGCGATTTGTACTTAAAGCTTATGATGGCTGACAGTTGCCTTAATGGAAAAACGTCTCAGCCGCCCAGCGAGCTTCGCCCAAAGTGAGCGTTAAATGCGACAGCAGCAACTCCATCCATTACTGCTCCACTTTCGCTCTCGTAAACAGCGAAAAAAGGAAACTTTTCAGGTCCTAAACAACCGCAAAGCCCGTGGAAATAAATTGCAGCCAGAGGAGGCAGGGGACGTAACGGATTGCAACTGGCACATCTGGCCAAAACACACACAAATACACACACTGGTCTGGTTGTGGCTAAGCTTTGCTGCGGGTTGCCTGCCATTCAATCGTGTGGCAAAAACCGAATGAAACGAAATTTGAATGCAGGAAAATAAAGAAGGACTGATGACTTTTCCATAACTTCTTCTCTCGGTCTCTCTATTTTGGAACTTTAAGTTCGGTCTTTAAATCAGGTGTGTAAGTGTGTCGTCGTGTCGTCGTGTTTGGGGTCCGCGTCCCAAAAATGTTAATCTAAATGAAATGCCAAGTAGAAAAAGTAATATACCGCCCGAAACAAAGAAGGCCAGAACAGAGAGCGGAGCCAAAACGAATGGGCCGTCGGAGCAACCCCAAATGGAATTCGAACATGCTGGGCGATTATCTGGCTGTTTTATAGACCCGCACACATATATAGGTGGGAATATATGTATATACGTTTATATATGTACGTGTAGGTAGGAGCCATCTCACGAGGAAAGCGCTGAGTGCGGCACCTTGTTGTTGCCAGCCGATGGCTGTTGTTGTTGTACCTGGCAAAACAATTGTGGCAGCGAAAGCTAACCGTCTATGACTTCTGCCAAGCCCAGTGCAGGGGGCAGGGAGCAGGGGGTCGTGGCCGGAAAAATTATTGCCACCCCTGCTCTTACACACACACATGCAGCTGACAACGCGTCTGCGGTTCCCACGAATGGGAGTTTCCAAGGAACGGGCTTAGCTTAGGTGTGAACCCGCATCCTGCCGCTACGGCGAGTCCTTTGAAGAAGGTCTCCCTCTTCAGGGGAAATGGGAAATTGCTTATTTAACTATAATTAGATTAAGTGGGCACCGACACTTGTCCCAGCTGCATTATGTATGTAGAAGGTGTCCCCCCCCAGTCAGTCGACCCACTCGGTTGTATTTGAAGTTTTCATTAGTCCTGGCCGCAGTTGACCCAGGCCGAAAAGTTGCAAAGTCTACTCCTGGCCACATGCCAAAGTCGCTGGCAAACAAAAGTCCTTGCCGAGCCTTATTTACACACAGCCAGCTCCGGACTCCAGACACTGTGGAGAATTTTTGTGCAGCCGCAGCAGAAAGTGGAAAGGATGCGGCGAGTAGATGTGGGCCAAGCGGGGCTGGGGGGAGCTGAAGCATGGGGGTGTGCAAAATGCATTTTCATTTTTCTTGATTTCGCGCATAAAATGCGCATAAGCCTATATGCCCATAAACATTTGGAGCGATGAACTTTGCCGAAGGGCCGGGCACAAAACATGGCATACTTTTTGGGGCCGCTGCAGCCCCGGCTCGTTGCCTTTGGTATCCTGGCTCCGGCTCCGGCACCGGCTCTGGCTGCGGCTGTGGGCCTGGGTCCTTATGCCGGGTCAGGCCGTAAAAATTTATTACCCTCCGTCAGTGTTGATGCATGTTTGCACACATGTAACAACATCTCGGTATTTATTGCCCGAAAAACAATATCAAACTGGGCCGTGTTGTGAGCGGGCATTATCTTTAAGCCGGCGCGATGGCGGTCTCTTTAAATTCGTTGCCGACAATTAATCGGACGTGAATGTGGACGTGGACGTGGACGTGCAATTGCTTGGAATTAATTGTCAAATCAAATAAACAAATTCAATTTGTAAAAGTCAGCCGCATTGCCTGAACAATTGATGAAGTATTTCGCCCCCCGCCCCAGTCCCAAGTGCCATTTGCCTGTCCGGGATACTCCAGGACTAGCGAGGCCCAACAATGGCGAAATGAAAATGCCAAAACATCATCATTGCCCGGATCCCGTTTCGGGCCTTTTCAGTAGTCTCCATTGTTGTGATTATTATTATTAATAATTCGACATTGCTGCCGAGACATTAATCATTTCCTCCTCAGCTCGCCTATCCCTATTTCTCGGCAATATCTTAGTAATTTATCATTGGGGCATTTTTTTTTTTTGGTCTAGGCATCCGCCGTAGAATGTAATTTGAGCGCAAATGAATGAAATGGGAAGTAAAACATTTGATTGCCGGGCAAATTGTGCGGCCCGGCTCAGTGGAGTCTCCTTTCCCATCGTCGTCCTCGTCCTCGTCGTCGCCGTCGTCGTCCTTGCGGCAACTTATTTATAAAAATTCATTATCCCCCTCGATGCGCTCCCACAAACCGCTGTGCTCCGAGTGCTCTATCTCACACAGACACCCGCTTCTTGGCTCACCTGGGCATTGGCAAAGCCCGGTGCTTTGTATATATTAAGGAAAGGCACTGGCCCAGGTAAAGGTAAACTTTTGCTCACGTACAATTTGCATGCGAATTGGGTCACAGGCACAAACAACTGCAGTGGCAGCAGCTAACAAATTCCTGCTGGCAGAGACAATGGGAATCGCTTAACTTTTAAGCTGCTTGGAGTGTTCGCATCTTTGAGCATTCAATGTGCATCATAATTGCCAACATTTTCTCGGTTTTCGTCTATTAACCTCAAGGAACAATTGCTAACGGATTTCTTTGTTTCTGACAAGGCCACGTTAATGGATTTTTGTGGCACACAATTACTTTTCCATTTCAGGCAGGCAGGCTCCCAAGGAACAGAAACTAATTTAGTGCTGCTTGAGGGAAATTCGAGGGTAACGAGCATTTCTCCAAAAAGTGTCCCACTGGAAGTTATTATCGGTTAAGTTAAGTTCAGTCTCAAAGTTTTACGAGCTTTCATGGTTCGAAATTGAACTATTTATTTCATTTTGATAGGAAGCTTGAAGTAATTAAAAGTGAAAAGCAAAAGGATACGGATTTTGACAAGAGGGTTTTGTAGGATCTAAGGAGAATGCTAAGACTGAGTAAATTAAATATAGATTCAAGGAAGTCTGCTTGTTCTTTATAATATGATTAGGGTCTGCTTAGAAATTAATATGAATTGTTGATGATTTTAATAAAAAACTAATTGAACTGTTAGAAATAATATTAAAAGCATGAGTTTAAATATGTTTTTATCTTATATTTAATACAATTACAGAGAACAGAATCTGACATATTTAAAAATATCTCTTGCAGTATAAATTGCAGTTTAAAATCTATGATTTATTATCTAAAATCTAACATCTACATTTGTCAAATAAAACCAAGAGTAAACTGCTTAGCTTAGCCCATTTCTCATTAGTTTTTTTGTAATCACACCGAATAATGTTATTCCCTTAATGGAAGTACATTTCCCATAGTTTGGAGAGGACTAGAGCCCCTCTGTAGTCACAAGCTAATCATGGATCCTTTGCTCGTTCCAGGCTGTAGATTATTATTTGCGCTTGATTGCATGCAATTTGCTGGCTGCTAATGTCAACAGCATCTTGGGCCAAAGTGTTGGTTTATGGAGCCCAAAATGAGCCATCTACTTGGCATCTCCATCTTGTCAGCTACGCATTCAAATTGCCTTCAATTCCAGGTCTCTCTCTCTCTTTCTCTTTACCTACTGCAGCAGGTCTTCCGCCGGTTGTGCAATTTGTTTTTCACTCGCCCCTACACCTTGGCTCGACTAAGCCAGGTAGCGCTCACGCTTGATTACATTCGCGTTGGTAAACAAATTTTTCCAGGGAGCATCAACAACACCTTTCTTAATATAAGTACGCTTTCAGTGGGTATTATAACTATGAAGTTGGCACCTTGTTGAGCAAGTTAAAGTCAGGAAGAATATTATTGAAGCTGATTTTGTTCAGTTGCTCATGGGGCATAAATATATCTTATAGAAATTGAATAAATATTAATTTGAAAAGCTCCTACCGTTTCTAAGGTTCTAGCAAAATTTAAGCCTCATTTTAAAACGAATTCCACTGCATTTAAAGGCTTAAAATATATATATGATATTACTTATAACTTATCCTTAGTCAGTAGAACATTTTTTAGTTTAAAAACAGTTTGTTAAAACCGAAAGGGCATTTAACCTGCGGCTTGTTAAGGAAAGCTATCTTGCTCGATTTATTTTTGCCTTCGCTTCAGCACTTATCCTGCTGCTGCTGCCCCCTCGTCCTTGGGCCGTCTGATGGGTCCTGTTGTCGCTTGTTGTCGCTCAACTTGAGTGGGACAGGGACACATAATTTAATTTACAATTTGCTCGCTTTATCAGCGTGTTTGGTAATTTGCCTTAAATTCAAAATTAAATCGAGTCGCAGTCGTCTGAAGTTATCTATGTTCATATAAACATTGCTCCCACTGCCGCCGACACCTAGTTGGGAGCAGCTTCCTTTCCATTTTTCGAGTTGGAGTACATAAACTCGGTAATTTAAGCAATTGGAGCGGCTGCTCCAGCATTAAAATGTCAAAAATATTGCGGCCAAGGCGGCAGGCGGCAGTCGGAAGGCGGTCTTTGGCGGAAGAGGCAGCCCAGACGGAAGGCGATTTATGTTTATGATTCTCTGGTCAACTCGACGCTGTTTTGTTTATCACTCGCCGCGCTCTCCATTCCACATTTTTTTTTTATCTCGCTATCTGCGCTACTTGGCCCGGGAGGCGTGTAATAGAATTTTCAGTGGCGTCGAAAAGAAACAGCAGCAGCGGAAGAAAAACACACAAATTTATGGAATTTTTAGTGCACAATTTTTATTTGCATAAGCGCATAAAAATTCTGGCATAACAACAAACTTGTTTGCACCGACAATGACAGCAGATATAGCACAGTGGAGCTCACAATTAAGGGACTGAATACGACTGTCAAATATAAATGGGAACATTTCCTGGGGATTCTTCTAATTTAATTGATTTCTGTGGGTGTCTTGGAAGACTACCTAATATCAGTATAAATTGACAGTTTTCTTGTAACGTAGATATTGTTGAATCTATACTATCGATATTATTAAAGATATATAAAAGCTTTTAGGAGAAATAAGGTAGAAGAAACTTTTCTTATAAATTATTTATTTATATAGTTCTTAAATTTACAAGTTAAGTTGTTAGATTCATTTCTGACCGAAGACATTCTTCTAGGACTATCAGAGAACTTCTTTATTATCTTACAGTTGTTAAATATTCCAACAAAAGCTCTTAAATATTTCAACTTAATTGTTAGCTTTTAGCACTGTCTTGTTTTTAGTATATTAAACTATGGCATCAACATTTTATTGCTAACATAGAAGAGAAGGTATTACGTTGGCTCACAGGCTGTTTTCCTAAAGATTATCCCCAAGATAATCTTTAAAAGGATGTAGGAATAATTTTATTTTATTATAAATACAATAAAAAGAAAATACACATTTAAGCTACTTGAAATCAGTTATCTTGATAATTTTATTTTTTTACTAATGTCCTAGGAATTAAATGCACTTTTCTAAAATATTCGGTTGTATTAATGACTATAATAATAAACATGTCAAATATTTATATTTCTTTCACATTCTTAGCTTTTGTATCTTTGTAAAAGGTTTCGCCTTTGATGATTATTTAATTAGATCATAAGCAATGATGATATGAAAATAACTGCAAACATATTTTTCCTTCTCATTTCATTTATTAACCAAGGTCTTAAAAATGAAAATGTTTATTAGATTCTAAACGATCTATGACTATAATATTAAACCTCTCTTTATATATCTGACAAACAACATATAGCGAAGGTAATGATATTTTCAACTCCTTCACAATGCCATCAATAGCTCAAGCCAAATATTTTATTATCTAGGTGAACCAACTCCTCTTTAGTGATAATAAAATATATTGGCACCCGTTATGGCCAAAATGAATTGCTTTTTGAGGGCCTAGAACCTATTGACTTGATTGTTTTCACTCCACTGTGTCCACTGACCTGCTGTTTGCTGTTTCCGCCTGAGTGGCATGTCGAATATTTTATATGCACATTTCTTTCTTTCTTTATTTTTTTTTTGGGCATTCAAATGAGTTCCAGGCCGGCTGTGAGCTATTGCCGCCCACTAATGTGGGCGTGGCCGGGTGCAGGCAGCCGTTTCATAGTCATTTGCATTTCCGCAAATGTAATATTTATGACGACGCTCTGGGTGTGTGTCTGTCTGCCCGGCGACTTGTCAGTCTGTCAAGTTGCCGCCCTTGTTTGCTGGATCACTGCTCCTGCATGCGTGTAAACTTATATTCTTGTATTCAGAGAGCTCTCGTTCATAGGTCCTGGGAGCGCACTAAAAGATTCATAACCGGAGTCGGGGCTGACCGTAGTGTGCTGCCCGAAAGTCGTTTGTCTGTGTGGCTACGAAATCAGAGATCAAATGAGCTCATTGAGGGCACTCTTCCGCACCAGAGGCTCTTAGCCGAATGCATTTTGCTAATATCAAATGCGATAAAAATGCAACGAACAGGAACCTAACCGAAATTCCACAAGCAAAGGCAAGCCGCCTTTGAATTTCGGCTCAAGGATAACGTCTTGCCGGGTCTCAGTTAACCCATCCATCCGTCCGCATCCATTCAGGCATCCCCAACTGCTGATGTGTGACAAGGGTTCTGACCCGAAAGCAAACTAATTACCCGGCCAATTGCCAAGACAAAGAGGTAAGCACTCGTTCGCTAACACTTAACCCTCAGCTTCAGTCGCACGGCAAGCCAATTTGCACATAATCGAATTGAGAATTTTATAATCACGTACGGAGCAGGAAGGAAGTCAGCACGCTCGGCGGGTGGCCAAAAGTGCTGCTGCTAACGGGGCTCACACGCTCCGTAAATACTCGTAACATGCATATTGTATGGCTTCCTTAAGCTCATGAAACCTGCATAGCTGGCTCAAAACTGCTACATAGCTGGCTTCAAGAGCCTGGCCCTGGCCCCGGGCCCTGGCCCTTGGCCGTAAAAGTAATCACTTCAGTGGCTTGTGACCAATTTCGGGGCCAGCAGGCTTTTTCCATCTCCTTACCATTTCGATTGGCCTATTTTGCTGTGTCGGATAATGGCCCAAACTTCTGATTATCGGGCTCAGGCTGTGAGACAAATCATGGGTAATGGTTATGGGATGGCCAAAAACTGTTGCATATTATTTGGGGATGTGACCGGGGTTGCCAAGGTTTCCTTATAACAATTCATTCACAAGTAAGGAGGGTTCCCTTTGGATTAAGTCAGGCAACTTGGCCATAAAACTTGGTAAGTATATATTTTTTATGAAAGATGTGTAGCCATCATCCTCATTAAATTCAAAAAGTACTTGCAAAATTGTGGTTGTGTGTTTAAGTTCATATTTAATCACTTTTCGGCGAACTTTGAAACTTAGCGGAGCAACCAAGCGTTAAGTTTATCGCACCAAGTGTAGGAAAACTCACTTTAAATGTGGAAAACTCTAGAAAATAAAAGCTAAATATGAAAATAATCGAAATCATTAAAATAGAAAGCTCAGTTTAAGCTCTAACATTTTTAGTTTGTCGGTATTTGGATTAAAGTTCTTTAAAGTTCATAAACTTAAGTTTCTTAAGTAGAATATAGGTATTCAGGGAGTGTTTATAGGAAATTATAATATAATATATAATAATAATAAGTAAATTTAAACGATTTTCCAATACTCAAGACTAGTTCAACTCACCTACGACGTTGAAAGTGTAAGACAGAGACATCTTGGGCTCCGTGTTGATTTGGCACTCGTAGACGCCGGAGTCACGTGGCTGCGGATACTTGATTTGCAGTGTCCAGTTGGCCGAGCCATCGGGTCGCAGAACCTGCAGGGGGCGGACAAGAACAGATTGATATCCTTAGGGGATTCCGACCGGAAGTGGCGGCAGTGACACTTACCTGGAAACGCTGATCGGATGTGTAGGTGGTGCCGCCGGCGGTGAGGATATGCAGATCACGTTTGCGTATCCAGGAAACCTAAAATGAAAACAAGAAGGGGATCGAAATGAAGTGCTTTTTTCAGTCTTCCTCGGACCGCTTGCTGCTGCTAAAAGTTTCGGGAGCATTACAAATTCCGCACTTAAAACTTTTTCTCACCCGTGAGTTTAACGTGTTTTGTCTGCTGTTCTCGCTGAACAACTCCAAGTAGCAGCGGAACAGGATGAGGTGGCGAAATGAAAACAAAGCGCAAAGTTTACTTTCCTCTTATTTTTTTTCGTGTTTTTCCCGGTGTTGGTTAATCTTTAGCATTTTGCTTTTTGTTTCAGGCATTTAATCAGCAGCCAAAACAAAGCAAAGCCGGCCGGGGTGCGACAAATGCGAGCACCTCCGACTGAAGACACCCCCTGCGAGTACATTAGAGCATAAAAAGGCTGGCGTTACGTATACGCCACGTTGCTAGGCGAGGAGAGATGAACGGAGAGCGACGCGTCCCATACAAATGGCCCTCGACAATTGCGAAAACTCTTTAAGCCAGACTGGCCAAAAGGTCAGTCTGTCAGTGAGTCGTCGGCCCAAATTTTGTCAAAGCTGCTTGCTCAGCCCGATTTCCAATTGTTTCAAATAGCCTTCAATCCTTTTTGAGCCGGGGCAGGGGAATAGGGGGTGGGAAATAAACTGAGAGAAAGGCAAGCAATGAGACAGCTTTGACGCCATTTTCAGCCTTTATTTGGTAGCATTTTTATTATTGCTTGAATTACATTTTCATTTGATTGCCTAGCGCCTTTGCCATTGCCTTTGCCTTTGCTTTTGCCTCTGCCTTTGCCCTCGCATTCCCATTCGCTCTCTCTGTGGAAAATCTTTTGGGGAAAGCCATTAACCATGATTTTGTGTGTCTCTCTCCCTCTCCCCCGGAAAACTGTCCGTGATTTCTTTGGGGCCCAGCACCCACACACTTTGTGCCCTTTTTTGGCACATTGTTTCCAATTTATTTGATGACCTTAGTTTCCGTTGTTGTTCCCGGCTATTGTGGATACTCAATTTTAATTACATGGAAAAAGTTTGCCCTCTTGCTCGCTCGAGATGGCAACTTTAAATGTTTGGCTGGCTGTCAGCATTAAAGTTGAAAATATGCCAGTTCATTAATAAATTTAATTACCTTTTCGGCCCGTGGGTCATTGGGTTAAATTGAGGTGACCATTCATTTAACTATTTGCCAATCGCCGGCGGCTCTATCGTGTGCTCTTCGCCAGCTAAATGGCCAACCAACTATTGGCCATCTAATAAATTCATTCGATTTAAGACGGAATCTGCGCACAGCCGAACAAAATCGGTCACGTAATACGTAAAAATAAAAATCATTCGCTTGTAAAACTTTTATGCGCTTGCCGCTTTTACGCCCCTCCGGATCATAGGCGAATTGTCTCGGCCAAAATGTAAATTAAACCGATCCAAGGCGGGGACGGAAGATGGAAAACTGGCCATCTCTCTCCCCTCGGTGGATTGGGGGAAAAGGTCAAATCTCGGCACACGACATTGCCAGAAGTTAAACCCAGTTGAGCGCCGATTTACCCGTTCGGTTATTTTCGTCGCTCAATTGTCGCCGGCCCTCAGTGCGTATGAGTAACACTAGGAGACGAGCGACAGGGCGTATGGGCAATGTCATAAAGCCAAAGGCAACAATCAAAATGAACTGTAAACAGGCGACAGGCGACAGGCGGCAGGCACAAACTAAATAACTATCGGAATGGAAATGGAAACCGAAACCAGGATGGGGCGCAGTAAGCCGCTCAATTATGTATTCCAGGCCGGCACTTAAATATTTAATTTTCCAGCTTGGAAAAACGGTTAAAATCAAAAGTGAAAAGTTTTACAACTCCGCCGCCACCACCCAAGGCGAATCGAGGCAAAAGCCCGTGTTCCCAGCGCTATCCCTTCCCCTCCCCCATGTCAAGAAGTTGTCCCAATCTCTGCCGCACGTCGGATTTTCGCCGGCTATAGGACAGGTTGCAAGTCCCCCGTGAGAGTGGCGAACGAAACTTTGCTCGGGGTATAATTTTCGTAATGTCTTTAGGTTTAAATAAATACCACAAGCATAGTTTTATATTATTTAACACTTTGTGTTCGTTGCGGCCAGAAACTTTGGCTCTGCCTCAGCCTCAGCATTTTCACCCACATCTCCACCACTTTCCTGCGACTCTTACTTTCGCTCTGTTTTTGCTGCTGTCATCTCGCAGCACGGCCAAATGAAAGAAGTTTCAGCTG